>JAQZBX010013024.1:0-40404 GCA_029593785.1 Cabassous unicinctus
TTTTTTTTTGCTTGTTGTCTGCTCTTTGGCTTTGCTCATTGCCTACTCATTGTTTTTGCTTGGTGTCTGATTGTTGCCTGCTCATTGTTTGTTTGTCTTCTTTTGGAGGCACTGGGAACCAAATCCGGGACTTCCCATGCGAGAGGCAAGTGCTCAACTGCTTGAGCCATATCTGCTCCACTCTCTATTGTTTTTTTGTTCTCGATTTCATTTATTTCTGCTCTGATCTTTACTATTTATTTCCTTTGGCTTGGTATGGGATTAGTTTTCTGTTCTTTTTCTAGTTCCTCCTGGTGTGCAGTTTGATCTTGAATTTTAGCTCTTTATTCTTTTTTAATGTAATCATTGAGGCCTATAAATTTTCCTCTCAGCACTGCCTTTATGGTGTCCCATAGATTTTGATATGTTGTATTCTCATTTTCATTCATCTCAAGATATTTGCTGAATTCTCTTGCAATTTCTTCTTTTATCCACTGATTATTTAAGAGTGTGTTGTTTAATTTCCATATATTTATGAACTTTCCCCTTTTTGGTCGATTATTGATTTCCAGGTTTGTTCTATGGTGATCAGAGAAACTATTTTCTATCATTTCAATCTTTTTAAATTTATTGAATCTTGTCTTGTGACCCAACATATGGTCTATCCTGGAGAAGGAGCCATGAATGCTTGAAAAGAATGTATACCCTGCTATTTTGGGGTGCAATGCTCTATAGATGTTTGTTAGGTCTAGTTCAATTATCATATTTTTCAAGCTGTCTCTTTCTTTATTAATCCTCTTTTGAGTTGTTCTATTCAATACTGAGAGTGGTGTATTGAAGTCTCCAACTATTATTGTAGAGACATCTATTTCTCTCTTCAGTTTTACCTGTCTGTGCCCCATATATCTTGGGGCACTCATGGTAGGTGCATAAATATTTAGTATAGTTATTTCTTCTTGGTGAATTGCTCCTTTTATTAGTATATAATGACCTCCTTCATCCCTTATAACAGTTTTGCATTTAAAATATATTTGTCTGATATTAGTATTGCTACTCTAGCTCTTTTTTGATTACAATTTGCATGGAGTATCTTTTTCCAACCTTTCACTTTTAACCTGGTTGTTTCCTTATGTCTGAGGTGAGTCTCTTGTAGACAGTATATAGATGGTCATATTGTTTATCCATTTTATTAGTCATGTCTTTTGATTGTGGCACTGAAGACATTAATATTCACTGTTAATGCTGTAAAGGCATTACTTACTCACCCATTTTGTCCTTTGGCTTTTTTGCTTTCATATTATACTGTCATCTATTTTTTACCCTTTAATTTACCCTTGTTTAATAATCTTCATTTCTACACTCTTCTCCATGTCACTTACTCTTGTTTTTTCTTTTCAGGCTGCAGCACTTCCTTTAGTATTTCTTATAATTCTGGTCTTTTGGTAACATATTCTATCAGTTTTTGTTTGTGAAGACTTTGAACTCACCCTCATTTTTGAAGGACAGTTTTGCTAGATACAGAATTCCTGGCTGCAGTTTTTCTCTTTCAGTAACTTAAATACATCACACCACTCTCTTTTTGCCTTGATGGTTTCTGATGAGAGGTCAGCACTTAATCTTATTGGGGTTCTGTTGTATGTGATGCTTGGCTTTTCCCTTGCAGCTTTCAGAATCCTCTCTTTATCTCGGATAGTTGTCTTTGTGAAAAGTAGATGTCTTGGGAAACATCTATTTGGCTGTTGTCCTTCTTGGATATTGATATTTATTTTTTTCACAAGGGATGGGATGGTTTGGGTCATTGTCTCCTCAAATACTCTTTCTGCCCCTTTTCCATTCTCTTTTCTTTCTGGGACACTGACAATGTGTATGTTTGTGCATTTTGCATTGTCATTAATTTCCCTAAGACTCTGTTCTATTTTTTCCATTCTCTTCTCTTTCTGTTCTCCTGTCTTTTCCAGTTCAGATGTTTTGTCTTCAAAATCACTAATTCTGTCTTCAAGCAATTGAAATCTTCTCTTATTATGCTTCTAATGTATTTTTTATCTTATCCATCATGTCTTTCATTCTCATTAGGTTTGTTACTTTTCTTTGCTGGCTTTCAAATTTTTCTTTATGCTCACCCAGTGTCTTAATGTCCTTTTCTTTTTAATTATATTTTCTTTCAATTCTTTGAATTGATTTAGGAGAGTTGTGTGATTCTCATTGATCAATTTCCTTAAATCCTGTATCTCTTCAGAATAGTTGGTTTGTTCCCTTGGCTGGACCATCTCTTTCTGCTTCTTAGTATGGCTTGTAATTTTTTGTTGATGTCTAGGCATATGAATATGTTGGTGAATTTACTCTGATGGCCAAGCTCTCTTGCCCATTTTTTTTTTTCTCTCACAGTTTTTCTTTGATATTTGGTTCAACTTATTCTATGTCTTTAAAATGGCTCAGCTTGTTATCAAAGTCAGGTCAGACACTCACTAATGGGGCACATATTTTCTTCCAGGAGTTTGAGTAAAGAGAGCTCTAAAAGCAGTTTTTCTCCATGCAATTTCCAAACCAGACAGCAGATAGTGCTTATAGGCTCACTTTCCCACCAACGTGTTTTTTCATCCTCCACTTTCTTGTGTTTTGGTCTGGTCAGAGCTGAGGTTCAAGGTGGGCTCTGCTGGCTGAATTCACTGAAGAGAACCCCCCCAACCCCCCCTCCCTTTTCCCTTGTAACAGCAGACAGGAGGAAGACATCTGTTTCCCTCTCATTTGGCTGCAGTTAGCCAGTGGTTTTACCCTGCCTTAAAATCTTGGAGGTGGGGGTTGGGAGCCCTTCCCAGTTGATGCAGGGTTTTGGTAACTCACATTTGTTCTTTTGGATTCTTACTCTCTCTGTCCCTAGCCCTCCTGGGAGTTTGTGTAGCACTGCCCTGGTCTGATAATCCCCAAAGCAGTTCCCTCAGACAGCTTTTGGCCCTTTCTCTGTTATTTTTATGAAAGAGTTGAGCCCTGCCTGCCTACTCTGATGTTGTCTTCCTGGAACTCCCTTCTGGTTCCTCTTCTAAAAACCCTAATTAAAATTTTCTCCATATACTGCTCCAAGTTTAGTTTAAGAAACATGTTTGCTAAAGGCTACCAATGCAGAAATACCAGAATGGGTTGGTTTTTATAATGGAAACTTATTATCATAAATTCTTACAGTTCTGAGGCTTTGCAAATGTCTAAACAAGGCATAATCAGAGATTCTGTCTCACCAAAGGTTGGCCACCTGGCGATCCTGGACTCATGCCATGTGGCAAGGCAAAGTGGTAGCCAGTTTCTGCCTTCTCCTCCAGGCTTACCTTCTCCTGAAGCTCAGCTGTGGGCAATCAGACATATTGCTTGTCTCTTTTGGGCCTCGTTTCTTCAGCATTGGGCTGCTCTGATAATTCTAGCCTCTAGCCTATTTTACTGTTTCTTGTGGTTTCTCTGTCTTTCTGTGGCTGTAGATGACCCTGGAGTCCTCTCTCACATGGAAGGCTAAAAGCTTACAGCTCTATTTATGTGTTTCTGCAGCTTCTCTCATTTAAAAAGGGCTCTAGCACCCTTGGTCATGCTTCACTGAAGTACTCCAGTCAAAGGCTCCCAAATGAATTCAATCCAATCAAAGAGTCTTTAACTGAAACAATACTAATCACAAGTGATCTAATCAAAAGATTGCATAACTGATCTAACCCAAAGATCCCACTACATACAATAAGTTTACAGGCACAGGAATGGGTTCACTCTAAGAACAGGATTTTCTGGAGTCCACAAAAGACTCAAAGCAGGATACAATTGTAATTCACCTGGACCAGGGAAGTGACCTACAAACTGGCCCCCACTGCCTCCATTCTTGGCCCCATCAAGTCCATTTTTCATGTATAAGAAAAAGTCATTATATTTAGATATAAATTAGATCATAATATACCCTTGAATGAAAAAACTCCCCAAAAGTTTTCTATTGTAAGTGGAGTAAAATTCAAAGTCCTTATTGTAGTATACAAGGATCTATATGGCCTTTTATCTGTTTACCTCTCTCACTTCACCTCTCCATTCCTCAAATGTCCCAAATTACGTATTTGTTAGCATACCAATAAGTGATTGACTACCTCATAAGCTGCTTGAGAGCAAGGATTTGTTTTCTTTTTAACCTTTGTATGCCTAACTTGTTCTCATAGGAATAACTATAAAAATGGCCTGATACATATTAGGCAGTCAGTATATATTGCATGATTGAATGTGTTCTAGTTGGACAAGTGTAGGTGGAACATCTTTAGAAATTTATGCCTAAGAGTAATGCCATGTGTGCACATTGCATCAAGAAATAGAAAATAATTGAGATGGCAGTGCCTTCCCTGCCCATACTGTCTTGAATCAAGGACACTGCTTGCCCAGAGCTGCTACAGAGTGGCTGGCCATGTTTTAGGCCACCTTTGATTACTCAGCAATAGACATATCTAATCCAAGACAGCTCAAACCTAGGCCAGCCAAAAGCCTAACATATGGTCAGGCATTAAAGAGTTTGGCTTAACAGAAGTAAGTTATTAGCTCAAGCAATTATTGACTTTTTCATTACTTATATTTTAAGTTCTCAAAAAAGGAGATATAATCATTTGAGCTAATTATTCACTGCATTGGACTAAAATGTGATCAACAAGAGTTTTGAGAACAGTGGCTGAAGCACGGTCTATACAGATGAGACACATGAGAAAGAAGGGGTTAAACATGAGAGGGTGATTTAAGGGGTTTCAAAGCAGGTAATAAGATATTTTAAAACATGAGGAAAAATGATAAGAAAAAACCTCAATGTCGTAGTGGAAACTAAATGAAAATGGCTTCGAAATAACTAAAAGTCAAATAAAACTGAGGATGGGGCATGTAATAAAGTTGACAGGCACCCCACTGTGGTAATTCACTTGTCAAAAAGAGAAATAATCTAGCTAACCAGAAAGAATTTGTCTTTTACTAATAGGCAAATTTTAACAGAATTGAATCTGAGCAAGCACTCAAAAGTTTGCTTTTCTTAAGTTGTGCAAATCTCTTAGGCTTGTGAAAATATTCTGCAAAGATTCTTAGAAATGGGAGGATTTTCTTATTAGAATTTAGGTACTTCTTCTTTCTGCTGTGTAGGCAAAACTAGCAGAATCTCTTTCACTCTTCAACAGCCTCTCAAAACACAAAAATATGCTTAGTATTCTTACTGTTCTGTAGAATCATAAAGGCTTGCTAAGATGTAAAATAGAAGGAATAAATGAAGTTGGTGGACATTCACCAATACCTTTTTGGAATTTCAGTTCAAGTGTTATTTGGTAAATAAGAGCTAGTAAACCTAGTTCAAACAAAGATGCAGCTCAATTCTTTGCATCCAAATTGGTTTACTAATTTCTAGCTGTCATGTGCCTGTGGTTACAGAACTCCTTGCAGACTGCAGTCTGCCCCCATGTGCTTTCAAGTACCCATAAATTTTGGATCTGATTCAAACTCATCTGTGGGTCTGTGGTTTGGGGAAATAGAGAAATAAAATCAAGAATGCTCCATAACTATGTGGCTTATAAAAGGAAAGAAGACCCAGTTTTCTCACAGTAATCTAAAACAGTCTAAGCAAATTTAGGGAAAAAATGCCATTTTAGAAAACATTCCCAAATAAAAAAGCAAGTTATCAAATTTGTATGTGTATTAACACCCATACACACATACACATACATACATGCATACACTCATACACACACACATACTTATTATCAGAAATTAATTTAATCTGAATTTATTTATTCAATTGGCAAATATTTACTAAGTATTTCTGTGTGCCAGTGAATATGCTATATATGGGGTACATAAAAATTAAATAGACTTGGTTCCTGCTTATGAAATCTTTACACATAGATGAAGCACATAGTATAATTCTAAGAAGAATGAAGAGTATAAATTATGGTCCTCTTGCATCAAGAAACTTAAACTGGTTGTGCAGATTAAATATATGCAAGACATAGGTAAACAGTAAGATAAAGTGTCATGTGATAAAGCCTAAATGAGTGGCATTGAAAAATTACTCCCAGTTATATGAGGAGAGGAGAATTTCACTGTAGATTTGAATGGAAAGAAAGGCATCTGGAAAGATATTTTACTTTCTACTGAAACTGGATTGCGTTCACATTAAATAATAATAATACTTTTAAAAAGCATTCTAAAAATCAGGTATCAACCACAGGGCAAAGCTGTGAGCAAGGTAATCATCTTCAAGATACTGCAGTAGACAGACATGTTCGGAGAAAGTAATTTTAGTTTTTGGATATTAAATGTGAATGAAATATAGATGTTATCAAATTGAAAACTAAAGGAATTTTGTTTCATAGGCAAAAGTATATGATAGTGTTAGTGAGTAGAAAGAAATAGAGAAGTTTAACAGGCTAATAATGATTCTTAAGGTATTGGGCCTCTGTTCTGTACAAAGAACTGTGTTTTCCCTCCATAGTTTTCCAGCTGGTAAAACAAACATGCAATGGGTTGACTTTGAAAAAACAGGAATGTACTGGCTCAAGGATGTGTGGCTAGGAGAAGTCTAAAATCAAGGCATTGGCAAGACAAATGCTTTCTCCCTGAAGACTGTAGCATTCTGGAGCTGGCTGCTGGTGATTGTTGGGATTCTTTGGCTTTTCTCTCACATGGCAATTCACAAGGTGATATCTTCTTTATTCTTCGGCTTCTATTGACTTCTGTCTCCTTCTGTGACTTTCTCTCTATTAAAACCTCATTCTGTTTATAAAGGATTAAAACTCTAACAGATTCATTTGGGCCACATCTTATTTGAAGTAATTCTTCAGTTAAGAGATCCTATTTACAATGGGTCCATACCCACCAGAATGCAGACTAAGACCAAAAACATGTCCAAACTGAGGTACAAAATTCAATCCACCACAGACAGTGTTAGAGTCCAACTCAGATTCCCTTCAAGAGAGCAGTGCACCCATCTCTCAGTTGCTGTAAACATAGGCTGCAAAAAGCTCACAACTCCCCCTGTTTTCTGGACTCTTCCCCCTGGCCTAATGGGAAGTACCTTGACCTAGAGATTATGATCCACACATACCCACAGATTCCCCTTGTTATAGACATTATGCCTGGGGACAGCCTATTGGATTGCTGACTGAATCAGAGTTCTCATCTCTGATGGTAGTAAGTGGGCTACTGTTAGTCCCTGGTATGCACTGGCATGGAAATTACTAGGATTTTCATCTATTGTAACCTAAGAGATGAACTAGAAGGAAGGGATTCACTAGTTTATGCAACGTCTCTGGTGTTTGAAGAGTAGCGGAGAAATTGTGAACTATAGGGCTGTGGAATTGGGCAGTTGTTATAATGGGCTGTTGATTCATTGAAGAAAGAATATGACAGATGTGACAGTTTGAGATTATTTTATGAATCCCAAAAAGAGAAAGATTATGTTTGTAAATTAATCTTTTCCTCTGGGGGGAAATACCCATTGCTTGCATTAAATTCAGCTGAGATGTCTTTGATTAGATTACCTGTTACTATTAGGTTTTTAAAGATTTGACTATGTCAGAGGGCATGATTCAGGTCAAGTCCCCGCTCCCTTGCTGAGTCTGATATAAAAAGAAGACACACAGGAAGAGAGAAAGCACTGTCATTTTTGATCCTGGGACCTTGGGGAGAGATGAGCCATTCACCTGATAGTTTGCAGCTGACCTTGGGAAGAGAACAGAGCAGCTGAGACTGATATAGAAAGTCCAGGAAAAAGAGCCCAAGCCAGCAAAGAGAGGAAGCCCCTAGAGATAAGCTCCATGTCAGTCTACAGCTGAGATCGGGAAGAAGGTGGGCCCACAAAGCCTCAGAAGGGAAAGCTGAAACCTGGCAGAGATTCATCTGCCTGCCAGCTTGCTTCAACACATGGCATCTGACTTTGGTGAGATAGTACCTCTTATGGTACCTTTAGCTGGACTTTCCATGACCTTGGGACTGTAAGCTTTTACCCCAAATAAACACCCTTTATAAAAAAGCCAATGGATTTCTGGTACTTAGCATGGACACCCCCTTTGACAGACTACTACAACAGACAAAGATCTATTTATCATCAATTGAATGTAAACCGTGAAGGTGAGATGACCTCTTTCTCATCACTGAGACTCTCATCTTTTGCATTCTGAGGGCAGACAGAAGTACCTGCAAAGGAAAGGAATAGGACCCTGTGACTTTGAATGGGTATATCCAAGAACCTTGAATAGACAGATTTCCCTAAATCCTCTAGGGCTACAGAAGGAGCATACTTCCCCTTGTTTGAAAATGAAAGCTCTGCCTTACTTTAAGACTCTTCAGATTTCTTCATATAGCATGGCCTCACAGTGCAACGCTATCCCTACCCAGGATCTATTCTCACTTCTCTTCCTGAACATAAGATCCATATATGGGGGAAATCTCAGCATAACCCAATTGGAGACCTTTTAAGGTATGAATGGGGTTTTACACTAAAAAGTTGTAGGATCTGGCTAACAGGTTCAGAAATGAAACTGGAGAGAGTAATTGAGAGTGTTTACTGAAGATTCTGGCTAAAGGGAAGTGGAATATGAAGCTAGAAGAAGCATTAGCAACATGGAGCTATGCATTCATGACATAGGGTTTAACAACCTGGCAAGATCATGGAAGAAAATTATAATAGGCTACTGGACTAGTTCTCAGAAATAAGGAAAAAGTAATGTAATACCCCAGATGTTTTCACTTCCACCTGAAAGCTGGAAAGATCACTCCTGCTATAATGAAAAGACAATTTCTTAGAGCAATCAGTGAGCTGTGGCTACAGGATAAACAAGTAGACTAAAATCAAGGAGGGACAGGCATTTTCTCCCATCCACCCCCATCTCCAGAGACCATGATAGGAAGATATCAGCTAAAATTTTAACAAATTACCAAAGGAGAAGTGTGGGCAATTGAGAGTATTTATAATCCCTAGGAGCTCTAGGCACAAAGGTAGTTTTAATAAACTCACAAAATATTTTCCATGGACCTTTAGTGGAACAAAATGTTGTAACAAATAGAAAATAAGATGATAGATTTAATTAATCATATCAATAATTACATTGAAATCAAATGGTCTAATAATCTCCAATTAAGTGACAGAGATTTTCAGATTGTACTAAATAAAACAAGATCCAAGGCTTGGATCTACCAGGAACCCACTTAAATTATAAAGATACAGATAATTAAAATGAAAAGAGTAGAAAAGCAATAAAATGCAAACACTATCCAAAAGAAAGTATAATTGGCTATATTACCACCAAAGTATACTTTGGAAGAATTAATATTTCCAGAGATAAAGAAATATATTATAATGATAAATAAGTCAACTCATGAAGAAATCATAATAATCCTGAAAGTTGTACGCTTCTGTTTTAGTTTGCTAAAACCTTCTGGGAGCAATATACTAAAAATAAGTTGACTTTGTAATGGAAATTTATTAGTTAAAAGCTTACAGTCCTCTCCACTGTCCTCCAGACCTCACTTTCAGCTTCTTGGAGGCCTCTTTTCATGCCTTTGTGCTCTCCTGATTCCAGCCACTTGCCCCTGGGATCTGTCTCAGGCTCTTGGTGTTTGCCTCTGCTCTCATGTTTTTTGCTGTGTGTCTCTGCTTTCAGTCCTCCACTTATAAAGAACTCCAGCAAGAGAGCTGTAGCAGTTTGGTATTATTTATGATTTCCAAAACTAGATATTGGATTATGTTTGTAAATTGGCCTGTTCCTCTGGGTACATTAGATTGTATTGGATTTAGAGGTTTCACTTTTACTTGCTTAAATTATGATTAAGGCTTTGATTGGGCCACGTCAGTAGGACATTGAATCCCTGTACCCTTGGTGGGTGAGACTCACAGAAAAAACTACACAGCAGAGAAGACAGTTTCGAGTTTAATGCTGGAGTCCCGGGAAGTAAATACACAGAGAAGCAGATACGTGAAGAAAGAGAGAAGGCTCCATTAGACATGGCAGAGTCCCCAAGAAGAGAGATGAGCCATTTGCCTGATAGTTTATAGCTGGCTTTGTGGAGAGATGAGACTTATTCCAGTTAACAGCTGATATTGGAAGAAGCTGGGACCACAGAGTCTTAAGTGGCAGAGAAAGCCTGAACCCTTGTAGACATCGGCAGCCATCTTGCTCCAACTCATGGCAACAGACTTTAGTGAGGGAAGTAATTTACACTTATGGCCTGGTAACTGTAAGCTTCGACCCCAAATAAATACCCTTTATAAAAGTCAACTGATTTCTGGTACTCTGAATCAGCCCCCTTTTGGCTGACTAATACAACAGCCAAGACCAATCCTAGGTCACACCTCACTGAAGCAATCCAAAGTCCCCCCAACTGAATCCAATCCAATCTAAGGGTCCTACACCCACAGGAATGGATTAGCTTCAAGAACATGATTTTTTCTGGGATCCACAAAAAGCTTCAAACTATCACAGCTTCTAACAACAGATCTTCAAAAATCAAAAGACAAACAATGATTGAACTGAAAGAAGACATACACAACTTCACAATTATATTTGGAGATGTCAATGCCCCCATACAGTAATTGATAAAACAAGTAGGCCAACAAATGATATGAAGATAGAAAAGGAGTTGGGAAATTATGACTTACAAGCCAAATGCTTGATTTTGGAAACAAAGTTTTATTGGACTCACAGTCATGTCCATTTATTTACATATTGCCTATGGTTGCTTTCATGCTACTGAAGCAGAACTGAGTAGTTGTGACAGAGACTGTATGGCCTCAAGACTAAACTATTTATTATGAGGCCCTTTAAGAAAAAGTTTGCTGACATATGATGCATAAGATGTGAATACTTTCAATCAACTTGACCTAATTGACTTTTATGAAATATCACACAACTACAACCATGCACAAAAATGGATATGAACCATATTATGGGCCATAAAACACACCTGAACAACATTACAAGAATAAAATCATACAAAGGATGTTCTTTGAACACAACAGAATTAAACTAAAAGTTAATAAAATAAATATGTTGGTAAAAATGTCAGAACATTTAAAAATTAAATGACATACTTCTAAATAACCAATGGGGAAAAAATCACAAGGAAATTAAAATACTTTTATGTATTGATTGAAAATGAGCACAATGTTTCAGAATTTATGGAATTCAGCCTAAACAATATTTTAGAGCATTAAATACACAAGAGAAAAGTCATCAAACTAATAATCTAAGCTTTCCTTTTGAGAAATTGAAAAAGTAGAGCAAATTAAACCTAAATCAAGCAGAAAGGAAGCAATAACAAAAAGAGAAGAAATTAATAAATTGAAGACAACAAAAAGTAAAGAAAAATCCACAAAATCAAAGGCTGGTTCTTTGAAAATTCCAATAAATTGATAAACCTTTAATTAGAATGATAAAGAGAAAATGAGATGGCATATAGAACCAATATCAGAAATGAAAGATGGGACATCACTATAGATCCTATAGACATTAAATGATTAATAAGACAATATTCTAAGAACTTCACATTGATAAATTTGACAGCTTAAGTGAAGTGAATAAATTTCTTGTAAGGCACAAACCATTAATGCCTACAGAAGAAGAAGTAGCAAACTTGAAAAGTCCTGTATCTACTAAAGCCTTAGATTGCTTCACTGAAAATTTTCATTAAATATTTAGGGGAAAAATTCAAATACTATACAAATGCTTCCAGAAAGTAGAAAAGGAGGAAACATTTCTCAAGTAATTTTATGGGGTCAGTATTCCTTAATACCATATCTAAAAAAAGAAATGACAAGAAAAGAAAATTATAAACCAATATCATTGTGAGCATAGAAATAATTTCATTTAAAATATTAGCAAATTAAATGCAAAAGGTCATATAAATCTAATACATAATGACTGATGGGGTTTATCCTGGGAACCCTTTGTTAGCACAACATTTGTAAATCAATTAACTCAATTTACCATATTGAAATGCTAAAGAAAGAAAAAAAAAAACAACCATATGACCATCTCAATAGATATGGAAAAAGCATTTGGTTGGGAAAATTAAATCCTAATTTATGATAAAAAAATTTCTAAACAAGCTATGAATTAAAGAAACTTATTCAACTTGATAAAACACATCTACCAAAATCAAACATCATATTTAATAGTAAAACAGTGTTTTACTAAAATCAGGAACAAAGTGGTGCCCACTGTATTCTCTGGGTTTTCCTGAGAAAAAGAACATAGATAGATAGATGATTAGATAGATAGATAGATAGATAGATAGATAGATAGATAGATAGATTTATTATAAAGAATTCACTCCTGCAACTTTGAAACTCTGGGGGCTGCTGAGTCTGCACTCCATAGTCTATTGGGCAGCCTGCAAGCTGGAAGCTATGACAAAATTGATGTTGAACTCTTTATCTAAATTCCCCAGGGAAAGCTGGCTGTTTGGAAAGTCTGGCAAGAGCCAACACTGAAGTTGAGGCAGAAATTCTTCTTCTGAACTCAGTTCTGGCTTTTAAGATCTCTAACTGATTGGATGAGGAGACTCCCCACACAAACAGCAATCTCCTTTGTTGATTATAGATGCAATCAGCTGATTGTACATGTAATCAACTGATTTTAGATGCAACTCCCATTTATGATGTACCCTCACAGTAACAAGTAGGCCAGTGCTTGACCAAACACGTGAAATTGATCATCACGCCCACTCTCATTAATACTGTTCAACACTGTATTGAAGTTTGTAGAGTAATAAAGTCCGTGTGGTAATGGAGACGGAATAGAACAGTAGAACAATGGAGCAGAATAGAGTCCAAAAATAGAACCACACATAAAAGGTCAATTGATTTTTGACAAAGTTTGAAAGGCAATTCAAAGGGGAAAGTTAAGTTTTTTCCAAAAAATAGTGTTAGAACAATTGGATATCCTTATGTACCATACATGCCTTACACAATATACAAACATTAATTTGGAATAAATCATAGATACAAATATAAATCTAAAACTCTAAAATTTCTATTAAGAAAATATAGAAGGAAATCTTTTACACCTTCAATTAGGAAAAGATTTCTTTAATTGGACATCAAAAACACAAATGGAAAAATAGAATATCACTTATTTAGACCTTCACCAATTAACAACTTCTGCTCTTTAAAAGACTCTGTTAAGAAAATTAAAAAGTCACATAAGAAAAGATTCTCCAAATATGTTTTTGACAAAAGCCAGGCATCAAAAACATAAAAAGAATTCTCACAGATCAATATTAAAAAGCAAATATCCTAATTTTTAAAAATAGACGAAACAATTCACTGAAGAATAGCATGAATGGCAAATAGTATATGAAACAATGTTTATTCTCCTTAGTTATTATGGAAATGCAAATCGACTATGAGATACACTATGCACCAATTAGAATGATTAAAATAATAATCGTAATAATATGTATTTTTTAAAATCTGACAATGAAGACCAACTAGAAATCTCAGGTGCTGGTGGGAATACAAAATGGTATTGCCACTTTGATAAAGAATTTGGCAGTTTCTTACTTAAACATCTACTTAACATAGGTCCTAGCAATTCCACCCCAAGGAATTTATCCTAAAGTGATGAAAATGTAAGCCCACAATAAAACCTAACAGAAATGTATATGGTAACTTTATTTATAATCACCAAAAACTTGAAAATACCCTTCAACTAGTGAATGAATAAACAAACTGATACATTTGTTCCATGGAATACAGCTCAATACAAAGGAACAAGCTATTCATATATGCAACAAATTGCATGAATCTCAAAATCATTATACAAAGTGAAAGAAGACAGTAGCAAATACTACATATCATATGATTAGATTTCCATGACATTCTGGTTAAAGCAAATTTTTAGGATATATTTTGGGGATTGAACCATGTCCCACACAAAAGGCATGTTCAGGTCCCACCCCTGGTCCTGTGGGTGTGGACCCATAGAAAATAACATCTCTTCAAAATCATTTAAGCTGTGACCCAACTGAATCAGGTTGGACTTTAATCTGGATTACTGGAGTTCTTTATGAGCAGAATGAAAGTGAGACAGAGAGATAGAAGCCACAGTCAAGAACTAGGAAGTTGGAAGTCAAGAACCCAGAATCTAAGAGAAGAAGGAGATGAGGCCACCATATGATTACCATGTGATGGAAAAGCCAAGGAAACCCAAAGATTACTGGCCAGCCAGAAGACATTGATCCCAGGAGGAAGAAAGTCTTCTAGCCTTGGAAATGGTGGGCCAATACATTTCTATTATTAAACCATTGTATTGTATTTGTTTTAGCTGTGAGGAAACTAAAACAATGTAAAACATTTCCATTTTTTGTTAGGGGCTATGATTTGGGTAAAGGAGTTGAATATAAAGGTCATGAGGGATCTTTTTAGGTGATGATAATGTTCTATATCTTGGTTGTGGTAGTGGCTACATGACTGTGGTTGTCAAAATTTATAGACATGAACACCTGAAATTGGAAAATTTTACTGTATGTAAATTATACTTCAATCAGTCTAAATTTTAAAGTGTGATGACACACATAAAATGAAGTAGACATTAATTTATGCTTGAACTGGCATTACAGACAGAAAGACGGCAAAAAATTCAAGAAAGTGGTTATTCTAGAATGGGTTGACTATATAAGCCTGGAAAAAAACACCATTTGCCTGTATTCCTTGGTAGACCCAAAGGAACACTCTGTTTACCACCATGATAAGGTTTATTCTATGGAGGAATACACAAACATAACTGGAAAGCTCAGTATTAGAGATAATAGAAAATAAAATAGCATTGGACAGGCATCACCCTTAAACATCAGAAGCAAGGTGAACATATGAGCAACATGCTCATGTATGTAATGATCAATAAGCTGCCAGGGGGATATGACCCTCAGAGATCTAAGGAAATGGCTAATGGACCATAGTGTTTTAAGGAGCAAGATAGATGGGGAGACAAAATGTGTATTTCTTACTATATACAATTATAAGTTATCTGGATGGACAAGACTGAGATGAGTCACTCCAATTGAAAGTCACAATCCATTGCCTAGTTTACAGAGCTGAGTCAGTGCTCAGATTCACTAATCATTGACTAAATGAGAGCCTGGTTTACCATAAGGAAGGACCCTGAAACACCTGGACAAATGAAACAGTGGTGATGGCCTGAGTCTTTCACCAAAGGAACCTCAGAAATTTTCTTAGTTAACATTATCCTACAGAGGGGGGATGCTGGATCAATAAAGGGATATTTGATACAGGGTCTGAGTTGATGCTGATACCTGAAAACCAAAGCATCCTGGTTGTAGAGTGGAGGCATATGGGTGTCAGGTAATCATAAATGGAGTCCTGATCATTTATCATCATAGTGGGTCCACTAGATCCATCAACACATCCACTATTAATTTCCTCAGTTCCCAAATATATGATTGGAACAGACAGAGTTAGCAGCTGGCAGAAACCTCACATTAATTTCTTGAGCCTTAGAGAAAGAACTATTAAGTAGGAATGGCTACGTGGAAATCAATGAATCTATGCTCTACCCCTTTACTCCAGCTAAGGTAATAAATCAAAATCAATATGTTTAGTATGGTGAATGTCAGAGATTAGTGCTACTCTCAAAGACTTAAAGAATCCAGCTGCAGATGTGGTAGTCACATTCATGTCTCCATTCATTTCACCAACATGGCCCCTGACGAACTAAATGGAGGCTGGTGAATGACAGTGGAATACTGAAACTTAAATGAGTAATCACAATTGCAGCTGCTATACCGGCTGCTGTAACTTTATTAGAGTAGACTAACAAAGTTTCTGACACATGGTAAGCTGCCATAGATTTGGTAAATGTATTCTTTTCGAGAACCCAGCAGGAAGGAGGGTCAGGAGCAGTTTTCTTTCTTATAAAATGGACAATCATGTACATTCATAATCTTGGCCAAGAGATCTGTTCATTCTCCAGCTTTTGCTCACAATAAATAAAGATCAACTGAAAGTCTGGCAGGACATCACATTGGTCCACTGCATTTATGCTATCATACATGTTGAACAGCAAGAAGTGATAGGTACTCTTGCAAATTTTATGTTATTCTTATATTTTTTGCTAATGTAAATTTTTTTCTTAAATTATATTTTGATGGATACTGTTTCATAGTATCAGCCTTGTTCTTATGTTGATAAAACTTGCTAAACTCCGATTAAATTTAATATTGATATTATGCTTCTGCTTTCTCTGTTTATATAATCTTAGCAACAATAAATATTGCCAATATTGCTTTTGCTTTCAGTTTGGTAGAAATTTAAATTTTTTATCTTGTTTTACATCATAGACCAGAATGCCTAATACAATGCTGAATAAAAGTAGTGACATTTAGGATCCTTCTCTCATCCTTTATTTAAGAGACAATACTATTAATGCTTTATTCATTAAGAATGATGTTGTAGGTTTAGTCTTGATACTCTTTATCAGGTTATGATAGCTCCTCTTATTCACATTGTCAGTTTGATGTATCATCTAGTCAGGAAAATATGTTTAAACTTATCAATATAATAGTTGATTTGTCAAATTGATTTTGTATTGCCATAATTTTTTAGATTTGTACATTTTAAAGCCATAGTATTAGGAATTTATTGTGATAACTGATATATTTGAATTTATTTCTTCCATTTAGTGTTGTAAATTTATTTGTTGCAACTTTTGTTTTTTACCCCTCCCACTTCTGTTTTTGCTTTTATTTTAGAAATTAATTGAGGGTTGTTTTTTTTCCCCATGCATTCCTCTTCATTAGCATTATTTGAGTAGGTATTTTTGTAAAGTCTAGCAAGAACTCCTAAAGTTTAAAGCCAAGCATATCTTCAGCATCAACAATGAAGCACAACACAAAGAATTTCCCTCCATACCACACCTTCCCAGTTATTTGCTATTATTCTCAAATATTTCTTTTTATCCTGTATTTTTAGCGTATAGTTTAGACATTATTGTTCTTGGTTTATACTGTCCTATGTATTTGTTTATTCACATATTCACTTTTTTTTTTCAGCACTCCTTTTTGTTTCTTAATCCTTTCGTCTAGGACTATTTTTCTTCATCCTAAGGTGGCTTTAGTGAGATTGTATGATGGAAAACTCTCAATTACTGTTTAGCTCAAGATATTTTAATTTTACTTTCCTACTTGAATAAAAGTTAGATGGATATTCAATTTCTGATGGCGTGTTATTTTCTACCATCATCATTTTTGGCTTCCATCGTTGCTTTGGTCAATTCTGCTGTCAGTCATGTAAAAGTTGTTGTAAGTAATTTTCTCTCAACAAAATTTTGAATTTCACTTTTTTTAAAGTATATTACACTTTCATTACAATGTGTCAAAGTATCAATTTCTTTCTATTTGTATTAACTGAGATTCATTGTATTTCCAAAATCTGAAAATGAAGTGTTTTTTTAGGTCTGGAAAATTGTTATATTCTCAAACATCATATTTTATAATACTGCCTACATTTTTTTGTATATTTTTCTGGAATCTGTTATGGTGTATATTGGTCATTCTCAGTCAAGCTTCTGTGACTTTACTGTCATTCATATTTTTTCTTCCATGGTGTCTCTCTACCAGATTCTGATATATCTTGTTTTTCCTATGTAACTTTATACCTCTATTTCTATTAGCTTTTACTGGGGAACTTGAAACTTTTACAAACCCAGTACATTCTTAATGCTTTAACATAAATTCTCTCCACCCTAGTGGGGAAGCATGGATTATTTTGGTACTGTGAAGTCAGACCATGAACCCTCATGAGCTTCAGCATGTGGTTGTAAATATTCAAAGCAGGTATTTTTGTTGCCTCCACTAAGAGCCAAATTTGAGAAAGGCAATTGTGTGTTCTCTATCCTTTGAGGAGTAGGTGGTACAACATTTTATTGAAAAAATAGTATTTTGAAGTCCTGGCTTTTTGTGAGTGTCTCTGTTCAGACTCCTCACCATGTTCAGGGCCTGGGCTTTGACTCCTATCTCTAGATAGCCCTTAAACTAGCGTTCAAATTCACAGGGGCTCTGAAGCTGCTCTTAGGGCAGTGATTAGGTCTTTCTTGCCAGTTCAGCAATGCATCTAAAGTGATATTTTCCAAATTTTACCTAGTCTTTTTAGGTGTTTATAGTGGAGGTGTTATCGTAGATGGTGTCCGGGTTCTTGGCTTCTCCATGAGAAGGAATTCAAGAATGAGCTACAAATTAATTAAACAAGCAGCAGATTTATCGGGGGATAGAGCAAGAGAACAGAAATACATCCTTGAGTCATGGGGATGGGCATTTTCAAGGGAGAAAATGCAAAGTTCTGCCCTGGGATCCTCTGGTTTACTCCAGGGTCTGTGCTCTTAAGTAAGTGCTTAGAGTGAGGAGACCCAGGGGTGTAGGGTTCCTAAGGGTGTGGGGGTGCTGTCCGGTGGTGACTGGCTTCTGGCTGCTGTCCATGACCTCTGCAGAGTGTGGGTGTGCTGATCTGCGGTGATTAGTTTCTGGTCATTGTCAATGAGGTATGATGTCACTGTTGATGAGGCATGGGGTAACCTGAAAGCTAGGTGGCTGGGAGGTGGTGATGCCTCTCCCACCTCTTCCCTCTTTACTGGCTCCTCTCTGATAATGCAGCCTTTGGGTGTGTGTACTTGCAAGCTGCAGGGTGTGAGCTTGCAAGCTGCCTTTTCATAGCTTGCTGTGTGACTCAGCAGGTTAATGCTAGCCAGCCGGCCTTTGCCTCAGTTTCTCTTATCAGGCTTATTAGGTTTTCTGCCTCCTTCTTCCTTAGGTTCCTATTCTCTCCTCCATCAGAGGTTTGTTCAGGATATTCCAACGTGTTCTCCATTCACTCTTCACCTCACCCCAATCTGGATCCTGCTTCTGAAACTCTACTGCTCTTGTCAGTTTACAAATTCAATAGTTATTTATCTAGCTCCATTTTATTCAGCCTTTGGGCAAGAATCTATCCAGCTGTTACTTCCTCCTTCTTAAACCATTGTAGTAGTTTGGTATTATTTATGAATTCCAAAACTAGATATTGGATTATGTTTGCAAACTGGCCTGTTTGCACATTAGATTGTATTGGATTCAGAAGTTTCACTTTTACTTGATTAAATAATGACTGAGGCTTTGATTGGACCATGTCAGTAGGTTGCTGAGTCCTGCCCCCTTGGTGGGTGGAGACTCACAGATAAAACTACACCACAGAGCAGAGGAGTTAGCTGGAGTTTTGAGCTGGAGCCTGGGAAGTAAGCACACAGAGGAGCAGAGCAGCTGAGCCCAGAGAGAAACAAGCCCCAGGAAGGGAGGAACCCAGGAAGCCTGAACTCTTGACAGACGTCAGTAGTCATCTTGCTCCAACACATGGCAGAAGACTTTGGTGAGAAAGTAACTTATGCTTTATGGCTTGGTCACTGTAAGCTTCTACCCCAAATAAATACCCTTTATAAAAGCCAACAAATTTCTGGTGTTTTGCTTCAGCACCCCTTTTGGCTGGCTAATACAACCATTTCCACCTTTTGTTTCCCTGTTTTACTTCCTAGTATAATCCTTGGTCCTTCTCAAACTACATTTTTGGCTCCCTTCCTCCACCTAATAGTGTGAACTAAGGCTCCCTCCCCAGGCAGCTACTCCTCTTTAAGTTCACAATCTTTAAATATATAAATTATATATATATATTTATTTATTTATTTATACATATATTAACATATATTTAAACATACATTATTACATATATGTAAACATGTATTATTTAAAGATAATGATTTAGTCCTGTATATTTAGACATATATATTTAAGCACACACACACACATACACACACATAATTCTAAGGAATTGCAAGATTTTAAATTCTAGATTTTTCTACTTGCCAGATCTGTTTTCTTTGCTCAAAATTCATATATTCAATTTTCCACCTGGTGCAAATACTTGTATATTTTCCAGAAACTCAAAATTAATATGGCCCCATATTGTTTCACTTTATTTAAGCTTACATAATGTTTATGTCATCTCTGATACACACAATTCATGTAGTTTTGAAGCATACTAATGAAACATATCCCATTTACCCCAGATCTAACAAAATCACTAGGATATTACCAACAGCATTGAATCTCTACTTTTCTTCTTCTCCTTCTCCTTACTTCCTGAATGACTCTTTCGGAATTTTTATGAAACATTCTTTTGCTTCCTACACTTTTAGAATTTATATGTACATATAAACAATACATATTTGTTTGTTTTTGAGCTTTAGGAATATAATATCACAATTTGTGTATGTATTGATATTTTCATTTAGAATTTTATTTAAAAGATTTATTTATGTTGTTGGTAAAATAATATCATTTTTTAAACATTTGTATAATATTTCGTTTTGTGAATATACCATAATTTACTCTCTTGTCAATGGATATTTGGCTTATTTCCAATATTTTTGCTGTTATGAATAGTACTGCTATGAACATATTTCCTGATGCCCCAGAGTGAGTGTTCCTATGGAATATATACATAGGAGTGGAACTGTGGAGTTGTAGGGAATGTATGTGTTCTATTTTATAAGATAATACTAACTTATTGTTTAATGGCTTGTTTTAATTTACACTCCAAACAACAGTTTATGGGAGTTTTGGTTGTTCTACATGCTTTCTAACACTAGCTATAATCAAACTTTTCTATATTTCCAATATAGGGGATGTAAGAACATATTTCATTGAAGTCATAATTTCCATCTCCCTAATTACCGAGATGGCTGATCAGGTTAATTGACTGTTTGTGAATGCTCTCATAAAATAACTTTTTTTCTGTTATTCCTTTTAGGTTATTTGTCTTTTTAAAAAATTGATTTCAATAAGTATTCTGTATGTTGGTCATTTCATATCCTAAGTGTTGTAAAATAACTTCTAGAATGTGCTTTGGCTTTTCACATAGATATTTAAATATCTGTTGCAGGTATAAGAAATAATTTTATATTATATTCAGCCATATTGCTAAATATGGTATTAATTTTTGTAGATTCTTTTGGATTATTTTTAAATGGTTTATTTTTATCCATTTCTCCCACCAGAATGTAAAACCTTGGAGTCAGACACATTGCTTTTATTCTTCAATATAGTATCACCAGTTCATAGCAGAGCACTTGAGGCAATCAATAAGTATGTATTGATTGAATGACTGAGTAATTTAGTCCTACCATCTATAGAGACCTAAAAGTTAAAAGCACAATTAATGGCTTAGTCAGTCTTTAAGTAAAAGGGTTTTGGTACTCCATAGAGTACCAAACCAGGTGCTTCAGAAAAATGTTAGAGTTATATATGACGTGACTCTCTACCCTCTAGTGATTTTCATAGCAACAAATTCCTCTCTTTTCACAATTGAACCTATAAAGCCTTTATTTAGTCTACCTTGAGCAATAGGCTGTTCTCTCTCAGTACTATTTTAAATACTTGCAGCTGTATTTAAGACATTTTTCAACATTTACTTCATTTTGTGGTATTTATCATGTAAAACAAGTTTAATGCTGCTTGCATTTCCTGGAAAATATTTGAAACACCTGCATTTAACTATATTTGAGTATTAGAAAAGTTTGTCACATGTTCTAATTCCATGAATCACATACATTGGACATTTTCAAAAACACTAGTGGTTAACAATAATATTTTGAAATTATTCTCTTTATTTATAATAAGAAGTGGAAAGTGCATTAGCCCCATTAAACAGCAGACTAATTTTGCTTTTTGAAACACAGGAAAGCATCTTCTTTTCCTTGAAAACTTTAAAGAGGTCTATTTTTGTCTAAAATTCAATTCAGTTATTATATGAATAACCAGAAAGAACTAGGAATGATGCCAAACACCATGAGGTAGAAAATTAAAGAACACAGAGTAGATGGAGAATATTCCTTGATAAAACTTTTAATGTTGTCTGAGCAAGACAGACTAATGCAGTAACAATGGTATATCATGGATCCTACCCACCAGATTTCTCTACTCACTAAAACTCTTCCACAGTTACTCATGGTCCCATAATAATAACCACCAAAGTGAATTAAACAGACATATCTCCATAATCTTCATAGAAAACTATATCTTATAAGTGAATGTCTTTATTATTATCTAAGCATATAATTTATGGTGGCTTTATTAATCACAATTCAAATATAGTTTTAATCAGCTTGCTTTGGAAGAGTTATTTAAAAGAGGGCAGAAGAAAGAGGGTAACAAATATGCTTAAAGTAACAGGTCATTATCACTAAATCTAGTATTTATCATACCCCTAAAAATAAAATTCTTCCTAATTTTAAGGAATTATGACAAAATTCCTCACTTGGGTTAAGAGGATCTCAGATTGAGAGTGCCAATGAAATATACAAATACATATGCATATGCATGTGCATATGCATATACATATTTATACACTATGTATACATATACATGTCTTTCTTCCTCTACTCCTCTTTTTTTCCTTTGTCTCTTCCTGGTTCTCCCTCTCATTTTCTTGCTCTCTTTCATTCTCTTTGCCTTTGCAAAACATAAAGAAATGCAAGAATGGCACTGAGATAAAGATGTGTAAAGACTGTAAGTTCTTCAATAGAAAGCTATGTCAGGTTAAACTTACAAATATTCTTTCTTTGGCTAGCACTTTCAGTGCTTTTAATGAAAAACCAACCCAATAAAGAAGTCTCCCTCAGGTCTTAGAGCTATCAAATAGCAGGTCTAGAGCTGGAATTCAGGCCTTCGGGATCAAAATTCCTTGCTCTTAACAACTGCATTTTGATTGGCATAGAAAGGAAAACATGGATTTTTGAGTGATTCTCTAGTATAATGCACAGCTTTTGGAAATCAATTGAATGTGGAAAGAAAGAAATTGTCGTAGTCAAGGAAAGTTCCTAGAGAAAGGAAAGGAAGGAAATTGAAGTAGTCAAAGAAAATCCTAATACAGGAATTTATCAGGGACGGTTTGGTTAGGAAACAGAAAATGTTAGGTATTATAATTGATGCAATTTAATCAAGGCAATTGGTTACACAGGTTTTGGAGGCTGGAAGAATAAAAGGAAAAACTAAGAATATGATTACAGAAAGCAGCTACTGAAGCTGGGAGAAGTCAGAGGATGATGGAGTCCTCTAGATATTTGGCTATGTTACATAAAAGAATTTAAGAACATGCCGGTTTAGTTAGGCCAGTAGTTTATTGAGCAAATGGGAAAAGAGAACAGAAACAGGAGAAAATAATAGATTATGCACCCCCAGGTATAGGTGCAGGCTGCTTCAGGCAGAGAGAGAGATTTGGCTTGTTGGCTACCTTTTAAGCTATTAATTATTCCTCCCCTTGCTAATGTTCGGGGGAGGGTCCCCAGCTGTTTGGTGTTCTAATTGATTACCACACCGTCAGTTCCCCAGGGGACCAAATGATGAAGCCCTTTGAGCATATCCGGGGCTTTCCCTTGACCCCAGATGAAATCTCATTCCAAATGGGCTTCTCATGGACGGTTCTTGTGGGGCTCTTCCGGCAGCCTCCTTGGTGGCGGTCTTTCCCTCAGGGGGTTTCCAGGCAGGGTTCCATGGCCACATGTTTCACAGCCATGTTATTCTGCCAGGTCTTAGAATCGTCTTCCCTTTCCCTAAACTAGCCTGCCTCAGCTACTATCCCTAGAGTTGAAGTAAACAAGGGAAGAACCTTGTGTCTCAGAACTTAGTGTCTCAGAGGAAGGGCTCCATGCCTTTGGGGTTCAGATGGCTGAGAAGTGAGTTCTACCTGTGGCTTCTGGGACACAATGAAGTTGGTTCTGTGAGTGCAGGGACACTAGAATAGGCTGCTACTAGGATGGTGTTGAAAGGAGTAGGAAACAGATGAAAGAAGAAAGCCCTTCTTTTCTCCTGCATGACAGTCTGTCTGTACTGTCGCCTAAGGATACTTAAAGGAAGCAATAAAGGAGAAATTTAAATTTGCATAGTCTTTACAGACTTTAAAAAAGAAGCAGATTTTCAGTTTAAACAGAAAATGTACATAACTAGCACAGTTATATACAACTACAATGTTGGTGCTGAGGGGTTGGATAATAAATTCACGTTTGAACCAGTTTAATTTAAGTAGTTGGATAGTTATGTCTGTAACACAAGGGAAATGTATGATTAGAGAAATAGATTAGATTTCATTCATTCATTCATTCACTAAATTTGCCAGTCACATATAGGTGATAGAAGAACCATGGGCAGTTTAATAGCATCCAGATAAATAAGAAACACTGAGGAAAGAAAAGAGTTAAGGATATAAATTCTAGGATTCTCATTTGTAAAAGGCAATCTAAAGAAGCTCAGGATATTTACCACTTCCCAGATGTTTGACCGTAGCTAGCTAGCCTCTCTGTACCTCAATTTCCTTTCTTGTAAAATGAGGATAATAATATTGGCTTCATAAGATTGTTGTGAGGATTAAGAGAATCAATAGCAGATGCTTAGAACAGTGCCAAGAACATTGTAAGTGTCCAATCAGTATTAATTTTTATTGTACTTACAGGAACTTCCTAAAAGGAAGAGTCAGCAAAGAAATTACTCCAAATATTGACAAAGAAAGGTTTGGGAATTGAGACATATGTTTTGATTCTGCACAGCCTATATTATTTTTACTATTTTTTGCTTCTGTATATGGCTTGGTGCTCAAGTTGTGCACCACGCAGCTCCACAGATGCCATTTACACAATGGCACCTTGCAAATGTGGCAGCCAATGTCATTCTCCACTTGAGTGAAAGTATAAAACTTCTTTTCTGCTTAAATGAAACTAAATGTTATTCAAGACTCTTGGAACTATACCAATTGCTTTCTAATTTATAGGTGGGAAAATCAATGGCAAGGGAATGGTAAGAGAGGGATGAGGTCAAATTCATGCATATATATAAGCTTTAAACTTAAATGAAAGAGTTTTCATTAAAATTATAGAGTAAGAAATAATTTGTGTGTTAATTCAGCTGTTTTTAATGAAATGGAATATCTTCTATTTATTTGGGGGAAAAATCATGAAGAAGTCAATAAAGTTGATATTTTGACTGAAAACTTAAAAGAAAACAGTGCCTAAGTGGGAATTGGAAAATGCAAGGTGGGCATTAGTGAGTTGATATTGAGTTTCAAAACATTGAATCTGAATTTGGAATCTCAAACTTCAGTCTATTTTACAATCTACATTCTTACAAAAGTAATAGCTTGGTACATATTTATAGTGAAATTCATCTTTTCTTAAACTTTCTTATTAGATTTGAGAGCAATATTTGCAGTTCTCAATTATTGTATTTTTCATAACTTCTTTACAGAGATATGTATAAAGAAAATAATCTAAAAAAATTATCATGATTCAGATAACTTTTACATAACAGAACTGTGAAAGTTTTTACTTACTAACTTGTTTTGGATGTGATACAGTACATTTTCCAAGAAATAATTTTGTCACATTTTCCTATCTCAAACCACTTTCATACACCTCATATGAAGTCTTTTTATTCCAGCTATTTAGCAGGGATCTATCTGAACTGTCAGTATGCTTCAACTTGTCAAGAAAAGTCTGAGAAAAAAGATATATAGGAGAAGACCGTTGTGGTTAATAGATGTAAGCTCCAATGTTATCCCTGATGAATCCATCCTTAGCAGAACGAAACAAACAAAAAAATGGGCCAAATATGGAAGTATTTGAGCAAAATAATGCCTTATGAATTAGTTCTTGTCATTATTTGCTTTCAAAGGAAGAATTTTATAAACTGAGGAAAGGGTGATGGAATCAAAATGACTGTATAAACAATACTCAAAAGGAGGAAATTCAGGTAAAAATGCAACTCACCTCCCCACGGCCCCCACTCCTGGGGTGGGGAACTTAGAGACTTCACTTTCCTTGAAACATCATATTTGAAAGAGATTCTTTATCAAATGCTTTAAAAATCAAGTCAGTTCAAATAATTTAAACATCTTGAAATTCCTGTTACACAGATCCTAGATAAGGTTAATTTGTCATCTACCATAATGAGGGGCATGGCAGGGAGCAAATCGTTAATATTGTTTAATATCATTTACTAAATTATGTATGTACATGATACAAATTATGAACAAATCAAGATCAAAATTAAGATCAAAATTAAGAAGTGAATATTCAGTACTCTGCTATTCTTATTCTGTCTTCATTCAATATATATTAAACTTAATATTGAATGTTACATTTTAGTAGTAATTGTGATATTTTCATTTTTTAATCAAAAAGCTATTATATATGTTTCTGAGTATTTATTTTAGAAATTAACATAAATAAGAATATGTGTTTCTGCTTATATTTATATCTTTATCCCTATCATACTTTTTTGTATAGATTAAATTATCAAGAAATTAACTTTTTGAGGAAAAAAAACAGTACAGATGATGAATATTGTTAATTTGGGGGATGTCTGTTTTATTTTTAATGATAGTCTGAAAGAATATAATTATAATATCAGCTATTAGCTATATTTCCTATTTGTCCACTTTAGATGCTCAGAAATTTACTGCCTAATTTTTAATAAAGGACAAATATGCAGAATAATAAATATAGAGCAAATTGAATATCAAAAGGAAGATGCAATAGAGAAAGTTATATTTTGAAATTAATTTCTCCCAAACATAATATGTAAATGACACAAAATGTATGTTCTAGTTCCACCACTCTTTCTTTACAAACATCAACATTAATACACTAAATGGTTTTTATTGCCATTAAGAGACATCTGGGACTTCTTTTCCTCCTTATTTTTATAGATAAGTCAGAACTATAAAACTTTGCTAAAACCAGTTCCAATGTCCTTTGAAAATAGAATCTATAAATGCAAGAAAAAAAAGCAAAATAAAAATAACTCAAAATTGATATCGAAAGGAAAAAAAGGATGACAGATTTTATTCAACTTGATTCACATGATGGGATAAAGGAAAGACACATTTGAAGGTATAAGTGAAACTTGGTGAAATTCTTATAACTAGAATGCCATGTTGATTGAGATAATCGTTATCTATGTTTAAATACAGAGCATTACTGAGAGCTACAGAGCTTGGCTTAGTGATCTAAGAATTCAAATTAGAGTGCCTAGACTGCCTGGAGCCACAGGTTTAAATCCTGTCAGCCAACTCCTTCCTCTTTCTGAAGCAGGTAAAACATGTCCAAGGAGCCAGCTCTTTGCGTGTGGTTGTATGGGCATCTGTCAATGACACCTTCAGATCATGGCCTGACTATACACTGGGGACCATAAAATTCAATTTTATGCAATAGTACAACTTTTGGTTTTGTCACGATTCTGGGACTGAAAACAAAATATCAGGTGGACCAACACCCACCTGTTCCCTGTAGGGCATTTGGAAATTTAAAATACTTTCATTTATTTTATTGACACTAGAATATTTTGAAAGGTAAAAGGATAGGAGGAACAACTTTGAACAAACTCCAAGAATATGATCATTAATAATCAGATATTTATAAATGACTTTGATCATCCAGTTAAGAGCCAAAAAGGGAAAAAAAAGCATCACAGTGGGGATCTATGGTGGAACTCTTAGGTCAGAAAGCAGGTCGGATTCAAGGAAATACAAAAGCTATGGTACTCAGGGGAGCTTTAATCACTCAGACATCTGTTAGACAGCTAATGCGACCAGGCACACACACCTCATTAAAGGTAGTACTCAGTTATTCAGATGACAACATAATGGTCCAAATATAACAAGTGAGCTAAAACATCTTGATTTACCTTTTTTTCGAAAATCTGAAGTTAGGAACATAAATATAACAAGGTTTGTCCTTCTCACTAAAACATCAAGAACACCATTGGAATGAAATAGCACACAGTTACTTTCAAAAAAGTTAAAGTGAAGTGATTCAGCAACTTTATTAAAAAGGTCATTTAGTTTGTGATGATAAATAATAAATAAAAAAGAGAATAAGGTCAGACATTCAAAACATATCCCATGTAAATTGATTTTAAAAAAATCAAAAATTCCTTGCAGAATTCAACCAGTAAGACTGGCAAAATATATACATATATACATTTCTTTTTTGTCAGAAAAGATTATTAAATCTAAATCAAAATACTTTTTCTACTCAACTTTTATTATTTATGTTAGCCAAAGGAGTTAGCAATATTAAAAATTATTAAATAAGAGATGTGTTCACTATTTAAGTACCAGACGGACTGCTCTGAAGCGTCTAAATTGTATGCTTATGTATTGAATTTGTTGAAAAGCATGAGAAAGGTAATAGACCAGACAGAAGTTATTCCACCGGCTTTGACATAACTTATGTACCAATTAAACATCATTGAAATGAAGAAATTCCACTGAAATTATTACTTTATGTGATCAAGGAGACATATTTAATTCATAGTCATAAAAATCATTTTCACCGTATTCCTGAACTGAGGCTATTATAGATAAAGAAAAGGCACCTCCAGCAAATAAAATTTGTCCCCAAAACCTTCTCAGCTATAGATGAGAATAGAACGGTAAGGCAAGGACTCAAGTCAGTAGAATATCTGCAAAGAAGTCGCAAACATCTTTTCTTAAAGCTACACATACTCACCTAGTGCCAAAATAATAGAGAAAGAACATCTTTATTTCAGAAACTGACAACTATTTGAAATGAACAATTACGCCTTTACTCTCCAGAATAAGGTTCAAGCACATAGCAGCAATGGTTGTTCCTTTTGAGTGTGGAAAAGCTGCCAAGAATTCAAGTATAATTATGTATAATGGACATCAATTTGCCTGTCTAGATTTTTCAGTTTGCAGTATTTCAGGAATTTGCAGGTGTCACAACTTTGCCACATTGAACCATTGAAAGTCATAGTAAATGTCAAAACTACTGACATATAGAAGAGGTCGAATAGGCCCCTAAGGTATATCACTGAACAGATGACGTGTGCCTTAAAAAGGCAGCCACCAAAGACATGAGACAATGAACAATATCACAGGAATTACAATGGAAAATCACTCAAAAATAGATTCCAACAGGAGTGCTTAAAGAGATTCTAGTTTGTAATAAAGACATTGAGAAGTCATATGTTCTACTCTTGCTGTCCTAGAAAAATAATGTGGTTAGGAAAGCTGTCTGGCATTTAGTCCTTTGTACAGCTTTCTGCCCCCATTAAATTGTAAGAACTTCAAGAACAAGGAGTAAATTTTATACCATGGTGACTATATTTCTGAGCCAAAAATTAAAATATGTAGAACTGATATAATGAGAAAATATTTTAATGTGAGATGTGTTGGAAATTTGGGGATATATGATACATGGATTTATGTATTTTTAAAATCCCACATCTCCCCAGCACTGTGCCTTACATTTGGATGTTAGTTTAAAAATGCTATCGAATGAATGACTGAACTAATCAAAATAAAGCTACGGCAGTACACATTTCCTGTTTATGCCCTCAAGGACATCAACAATGCAGAGAAGGGACAATCCAGTAGAACTGCTGGAAAGAATGTCAGTCAATGCAATCTCTTTAAGTACAGACAGTTTTTGTCAAAAGGCATCAAGAGCTTTCAAATTTATTTATATACCTTAACTCAGTAATCCAATTTCTGATACCCAATCCTAAGGAAGAAATTTGAATTTTTTAAAAAGACCTAGGCACAATAGTATTCACCACTGCATTTTAATGCAAATAATAACAATAATAAATAATAGTAAAGGCAATTACAGAAATATCCATTCAAGAGGGGAATGATTAGACAATCTATAATATATCTGTTGATGCAAAATTATGAAGCCATAAATTCACTTTAAAAAAAAATGTTTATGCAATTTAAATAGACTAAGTGATGTCAGATGTAAAAATGCTTACAACAGTGGGGAAAAGTGCAATAAAATGTTAAGAGTGATGGTTTGTAATGTAATATGATTAATGTTTTCAAATCTTTCCAGTTTTCTATCCTTTCTAAATTTTCAACAACAAAAAAGGAAATAGACAATAAAAAGCCAATGCAATGGCCTTAAAGACAGGTACGTAAAGATGTCACTTCCCAGCAAGTCAGATAATTCAGGATTGTGATCACTTATCCCTCTGGATCACACAAATAAAAATCACCTCAAAATTGGGGAGGGAATATTATACAAATTATTTCTGCCATGGGTACTTTGCAAAGAAATAACACCAGGAATCTGATTAGGGAATCATGTTCTTTTTTCCCTCCATAACAAGAATTTTAAAATAAGTCTGTTCCATTGACTATGCCTCTTGTGATCAAAAAGAGTGATTTTTCCTTGGAAGAGACTAAATACATATTATTTCAGTTTGTTAAAGGCTGCAACAGCCATATACCAGAAATGGGTTGGCTTTTACAATGGGGATTTATTAGGTTAAAAGCCTACAGTTCTGAGGTTGTGAAAATGTCCAAATCAAGGAACATGGCAGCTTCTGCTTCTCTTCTGGGTCTTTTTGCTTCAGCTTATGGCCTCCTATCTCCCAGGTTCCGTGGGTTCCTCTGTGTTTCTATGTTCCCTTGATTTCAGTTTCTGGCTTCCAGTGCCTTCTCTCAGCATTTGAGAGTTTCTCTCTGTCTCTGCGCCTTTTTCTTTCTGCATTAATCTCTCTTATAGAGAACTCCAGCAAGAGAAACAAGGCCCACACTGGGTCATGCCTCACTGAAGTAACCTAATCAAAGGCCCTCAACTGAAGTAATTCAACCAAAAGTTCCCACCTACAAAAGACTCACACCCACAGGAATGGGTGGCTTAAACAAAAGAAATGTTTTCTCTTATTGTTTTGGGGACCAGAAGTCTGAAATCAAGGTTTCAGTAAGTCTGCAAAGACTCAAGCAGAGAAGCCTTCCTTATTTCTTGCAGCTTCTGGTGGTTCCCAGTGTTCCTTGGTTTGTGGCAGTTCAACTCCAATCTCTACCTCCATCTTCAAAGGACGTTCTTCTCTGCGGTTTCTCTTCTTCTACCTTTTATAGGACATTTGTGATTGGATTTAGGGCCCACCTGGATAATCCAGGATGAGCTGGTCTCTGAAGCCTTAATTTAATTACATCTTCAAAGACTCTTTCTCCAAATTTCACATCAACAAGTTCTGGGGATGAGAACATAAGCATATCCACTAGAGAGGATTATATTCTAATGATAACAGTATATTAAACACAAGTATGACTTTTCAAGTTGTTTCAGCCCTACAGGTGATAAGTACCCTCATGTTATGAAGTTAGAATGTAGTTCATCTGGCCAGGACTTATAAAAGGCAGTGCATTGATTCACTTGCAAGCTATTTAAGTGAAGGCTAAGAAGATATTCAAGGGATAGAAGTGATCAGAGAAGGAGAAATTCATTTTGAGGGAATTGGAGTTATCAGTGTGATGGATGAGAAAGAAAGACTATGGAGGGAGAGGAAATTCTCTGCTCATCTCAAGCCAAGTGAGATGCTAGACATTATAGCTGAATAGCTACTCTGCAGGTAGAGTGAGGAGAAGCATCTTTTTGAGATTGGCTTGCCATGAATTCCAAAGTCAGACAAAATTTCCACTGGTCCATATAGGGGCTCTTCAGAAGGAAGACAGATTGGATCATCTTGCAGGACTCCACCCAAGAGACCTCCAGCAGGGATGAGGGGTTCACATGTGGTGGACCACAGGAAACTCAGAGCTAAGAGGGATGGCATCACCCATATCCAGACAACTGCAGTAGAGAGATCTCCTCAACAGCAGTGGGGTGAATCTGAAGGACCCACAGAAGCTCCCAATGAAAGAGGGAATAGCATTTGAAACCTGCCAAATAGATGGGACAGGATGACAATTGAACCATTCAGGAAGGCTCTCTGCCCCTTATTCTACCACTTCCATTCACTTCAACCCTGGAGGTGCTAGATGCAGGCTTTAATGAGTGTAGAGAAGTACAAAAAGGAGATTTAGCATACCATACTCTCCACCTGCATATACCCCCAGGCCTGAAATAGTCTAAGCTGAAGAAGTTGAAAAAAATTGGATGAAAATACGGAGTTATGTGCCTGTTAGACTTACTATTATCTGAAAGTGATTGGATACATCAGTGAATTTTTTCCTTTTTAAAACCATTGGATTTTTAAAAATTTTTATTCTTTTAATATGATTCAATAAAGCAGGGGCTGGCAAACATTTTCTGTGAAGGTTAAGCATTGTATGTTTTGCAGGGCACACAGTCTTTATTGCAAATTTCAACTCTTCTGTTACACCTCATCAACAGCCATAGACAATATGCAAAAAATAAAATAATAAGAGCATGGCTCTGTACCAAGAAACATCATTTATGGACACTGAAATTTGAATTTCATATAATTTTCACACATTATGAAATACTCTTATTTTTATATGTTTTCAACCATGTTAACTTAAAAACACATTCTTAATATGACAGGCCTTACAGTAACAACAGGAGGAAGGACAGATTTGGCCCAGGGCAGTAGTTTGTTGACCCCTGGGATAAATCATTAGCTCTTCCCAAGATTTTATGAAAGGCAGTAAGGAACAGGGGTGGGGAGAGGAGGTATTTTAGGTATTTTCTGCTTACATCCTTTTGAGTCAAGCTTGCCAAAAAAAAAAAAATCACATAGATTTTAATTCCTGAAGTTATACACTGGTCACCCTGAATATACTGAGTTTTTGTGGTTTCTTTGATGGAGAAATGGAAAACAATTTAGATTTGTCAGAAGCACATTTATAAATCATATTTTAGGGTGTCATTGCTGAAAATGGCTGTGCTAATTTATTTTGTGTTAATTTGTTTCATTCATTCCTACTAGCTTCAGTTTCAAAATGTGTTTGTTTCTATTTCTACACACAGTTATATGAATCGCCCACTTACTATATAAAACTCTACTGATAAGAATCTGTAATAAATTAAAAATAAAAATAAGATTATTTTTTATCATTTTGTGAATAGAATAATTTTTGAAAACATGAGTCATATGCTATAGGGTATTTACTCCTAAATCAGCCCTTAGCAGTAGAGGAGAATAGACAAAACTGAATTGCATCTCCAGTCTATCACTGTTGATAAAATTTGTATTCTGACAGCATTCCATGGAGAATTCAAGCAGGGGTCCTTGCCATTGCTAGAATTTTTAGAGATAGGAGGCATTACTATTTGCTTCCAGGCTATGATTTACCTAAGGTCTATCAGCCAGCAGCTTCCCTAGAGAATATCAGCCCTTTTTACCTTGCCTTATTCTGGAGACAAAAAAAGAAGAATTTGGGGACCATACAACTCCAACAAATTCCTATTTCCTATTCCTATTTCCTGTAGCCTCAGTCATTCTACCAAAGAAGATTTGCTAGGTCTTTACCCGCACTGGATACTGCAATGTTTCATTTACACAGCATTTTCTAGAAATGGCATTTTTCACATAAACTTCCAAGCAATGTATTTTAAAGGACATATTGTGTTACTGTAAAAGGATCTAATAGAAGGCCATTGGAAATGCACCTGATGTTTCTCTGTCCCTTCAAATATATAAAAGTTTAATATTAAATTAATCATTAATTAACAACCAGTGCCTTTGGTTATTTGATGTTTCTAAGCTATAGTGATTCTATTGGAGCCTATTCAGATGAATTGGATTGTTTGTTCCTAAATTAAAAATCTGATGTATTTTACTTTTTTAGTTCTTGGGCCTATTTTATACTTTTTCTTTGTATCTATTAATGCAAACATCAGTGCTAGTATTATGGTTAGCCCTTTCAGTGTTTTTCTCCTTTCTATTGTCTCTCCTCTTCAATAGATAAGGAAATTAGAAAAGATTGCTAAAGCTCTGTATATAAAATAAATTTATAGTATAACATGAATATATCATAATATTTATATATTTTTTCCAAGTCTTAGGATATTGCTTTTACTTTATAGACTTGGTAACTGTTATTTCAGTTACTTAAAGACATTTTTAACCCTTTTCTATGTTCAGGGCTAAATCCATTCTACATAATTTAGAAGTTTTACAGAATTCTGAATGTTAAACCAATGGGTGGTGGTATACAGTATACTATTCAGTTTCTTTGCATCATCCTATGAACATGAATTAAATTTAATAGATGAAAATATGAATCTACTTATCAACATTTGCATAGTCATGTATGAAAATATTTGAATTGTCCTATTCTCATTGAAATATCACAATAAAGAGAAAAGATCTGCATTTCCCACAAAAAGATAAATTCGGTATATTATTCTATAAAAATTGTTTTGTTAAAATCCACAAAACTGGGCAAAGAGTGGTACCAATTTTTCAGTTTTACATAAAATGAATCATAGATATATCTATCTAATGTCTGAATAGTTATGTAAAATTGGAAAAAATACTAATTCACAGATCATTTCTTCTACTTGGAATTAGGTCATTTGTTTAACACTTTCCATTTTAACATTTATTTTTTGTTGGTTATGTTATTAGCTAGATACAACACTAGATGCATAATGGTTTTTAAATCTTCATAAAGTTTGCTATGTCCACACAATGACCACCCAACCAATTAATTAACTGAGTCATTTCCATTAAATAGTCCATCAGTTTCAGTAGTGAAAAATAATTGGGTGGATCGATTAGCCAATCAGTGCAACTAGAATATGCCAAGGGCCATACAATAACATTGTATAAATTTTATTGCATTCTTGACTAACCTATAATTATAACTTGATATTTCAGTGGGTTTCTACTACCAAAGGTCTTTTCTTCTGACATAAGAAGTGTTCCATGTTTGGTTTTGGTTTTCATTAGTTGAAACTTTTCCTTTTAAAAGCACTTACTCTACTGTGCATTTTAGGTCTTGATCTCAAAATAACTTACTGGCATAAAATTTGTAAACTCATGCCCATTAGTAGCTAATATTCCACGTTGGAAAATAAAATTAGCAGTTAATAAGGTAAAGTTGTTTAACCATCTGTTTGTGCATGTGTGTGTGTATGAATTCTATGGAAAGAAAAACAATTCCTCTTTGTACCAGGGCTCCATTTTTCATTTAATGGAAAGAGTTAGTGATTTTTAATTGCCAATTTTTAACTTCTAACTAAGTAATGATTGTTTATTCAGTATAATGATGAGGTACTTGAATTTTCTCCTAAGATAAATATGCTATAATTTCAAGTCCATTTGTAGAAATACAAATCTTAGAAAAATACAGCTTTTGCTTTTATAATTTTTCATATTTTTTCTGATATTTTACCTTTGAATATTTACTTGTACTCGAAGTGATTGCTATGATTTTCTTGATCATGGCACTGGTAATTAAATTATGATTTTTCAACCTCAAATCCAGACTTCCATACTTTGTTTTGTGAAGTTGAGCCTAGGACTCTGTGAACCCAAATTCACAATTTCCAGCTGACTTACTGCCAGTTAGTTTTGTTTTTTTTTCCATTAAAAAATTTATTAAAGTATATCACTCATGCATAAACATACATAAACAATAAGTGTATAGTAAAAGTTGTGAACTTAAAAAACAAACACCATACAGAGCTCTCATACCTCACCCTACTACCAATACCTTGCATTGCTGCGAAACATTTTTAATAAATGATGAAAAAGAATCCTCAAAATATTACTACTAACCAAAATATCTTACATTTGGTTTATTTTTACCTCAACTCACCATGTTATTATTATTATTTTATATCATTCATACATGAACATACATAAACAATAAGTGTATAATGTAAGTTGTGACCTTACAAAGCAACCATACATAACATCATACAGGGGTTCCATACATCAACCCATTACCAACACTGTGCATTGTTGTGAGACATTTGTTACAAATTACGAAAAATATCTTCAAAATCTTGCTGTTTACTATAGTCCATATCTTACATTTGGTGTATTTTTCCCCAAATCCACCCTACTATATTTTATAAAATTACAGAAGTTGTGAACTTACAAAACAATCATGCTCATGTGCAGAATTCCCATACAACACCCCTCCATCAACACACCACATTATGGTGGAACATTTGTTACAGATTGTGAGATAATATCATCAGACTAGTATCACTAACCATGGTCCATAGCATACATTTTGCACAATTTTTCCATACTCCCCTATTATCAACACAGTACATCTTTGGCATAGATGCATGAATATTACAGTATTGCTGTTAACCACAGTCCATAGGTCATTCCAGTTGTATTTTTCCAATGTTTCTCCACATTCCCATCACCCTGCAATAGTGATGCACATCTGCTCTAGCTCACAAAGGACACTCTTGCATCTGTACCATCAACCACAATTCTCATCCACCTTGGGTTACTGTGCTAGTTAGTCCCTAGATGAATCTCTAGCTTTCTTTCAATTGACATTTACATCCCTAGACTACCCTTTCCAACCACATTCCCATTTATAAACCAGCTGCTACTCACTGTAATGTGTTAGCATCAACTCTATCCATTTCTACACTTTTACAGTCAAGTTAATTAAAACTTCTACATATATTAAGCATCAGTAGTCCATCTCAGCCCTCATTTTTTCTCCTTTAAGAATCCACCACCTACCACTGGGTCTTGAGGAGGTTTTCTTACATTTTCTTCTAGATGCTTTATGGTTCTTGCTTTTATATTTGGGCCTTTGATTCAGTTTGTGTTAATTTTTGTATAAGGTGTGAGATAGGGGTCCTCTTTCATTCTTTTGGCTATGGATATCCAGTTCTCCCAGCACCATTTGTTGAATGGACTTTTCTGCCCAAGCTGGATGGGTTTGACAGGCTTGTCAAAAATCGATTGACCATAAATGTGAGGGTCTGTTTTTGAACCATAAATTTGGTTCCATTTTTCTATGTGTCTGTCTTTATGCCAGTGCCATGCTGCTTTTACCACTACAGCTAGGTAATATGATATAAAGTCCAGAAGTGAGGAGTTCTCAAATTTCACTTTTATTTTTAAGATGTTTCTGGCTATTGGGGACCCCCTTACCCTTCCAAATAAATTTGATAATTGTGTTTTCCATTTATTTAAAAAAAGCGAATGGAGTTTTTATCAGGAGTGCATTGAATCTGTATATCAATCTGGGTAGAATTGACATCTTAATGATATTTAGTCTTTCAATCAATAAGAATGGAATAGTCCTCCAATTATTTAGACTTTTTAAAAATTTCTTTTAGCAATGTGTTGTAGTTTTCTGAATACAAGTGCTTTACATTCTTGATTAAATTTATTCCTAAGTATTTTATTCTTTTAGTCGCTATTGTAACTGGAATTTTTTTCCTGACTTCCTCCTCAGATTGCACATTACTAGTGTCTTTTAAAGTCAATTTCATCTGATAGAAGCATAGCTACTCCGGCTTTTTATTTTTTATTTTTGGTTACTCCATGCATGGAATATCTTTTTCTACCCTTTCATGTTTAATCTATTCATAATCTTGGGTCTAAGATGAGTCTCTTGCAGACAGCATATAGATGGCTCATATTTTCTTATCCATTCTCCCAGTCCATGTCTTTTGATCAGGGACTTTAATCCAGTAACATTCAATGTTATTACTATCAAGGCAATTCTTATTTCATCTATTTTGACCTTTGGGTTTCATCAGTCATATTTTATTTTCACCACTCTTTTACATTTTAGTTGCTTTTACTGATATAATCTTCATTTCTAGACTCTTTTCCAAGTCTCTCTCTTCTGTCTTTTCTTTTCAGACTGTCGCACACCCTTTAATATTTCCTGCAAGGCCTCTTTGTTATAAATGCTCTCTTTTTCTGTTCATCTGTGAATAGTCTAAACTTACCCTCATTTCTGAAAGACAATCTTGCTGGGTATAAGATTCTTGGCTGGAAGTTTTTCACTTGCAGTTTCTTAAATACATCATACCACTGTCTTTTTGCCTCCATGGTTTCTGATGAGAAATCAGCATTTAATCTTATTGTTATGCATTGCTTTTCTCTTGCTGCTCTCAGAATTCTCTCTCTGTCTTTGGCATTTGCCATTCTGATTAGTATGTGTCTCAGAGTTGGTCTATTTGGATTTATTTGGATAGTTGTATGTTATGCTTCTTGGCCATGGATATCTATATCCTTCAATAGGGTTGAGAAATTTTCTACTATTATTTCTTGAAATAGTCCTCTGCCCTTTTTTCCTTCTCTTCTCCTTTTGGGATACACATGACACATATGTTTGCATGTCTCTTGCTGTCATTTAGTTCCTTGAGACCTTGTTCAATGTTTTCCATTCTTTTCTTCATCTGTTCTTTTGTATGTTCGCTTTCAGAGGCCATGACTTCAAGCTCACCAATCCTTTCTTCTGTCTCCTCAAATCTGTTGTTATATGACTCCGGTGTATTTTTAATTTCATTTATTGCACCCTTCATTCCTGTAAACTCTGCTATTTTTCTATTTATGCTTTCAAATTCTTCTTTGTGCTCATCCAATGTCTTCTTAATATCCTTACTCTCTTTAGCCATCTGATTGAATTTAAGGAGATTTGTTTGAACATCTATGATTAGTTGTCTCAACTACTTTATGTCATCTGGAGGCCGATCTTGTTCCTTTAACTGGGCCATATCTTCCTGTTTCTTGGTGTGGATAGCAATCTTTTGTTGGTGTCTTAGCATCTGGCTTACTAGATGTATTTATTCTGGGTGCAGTTTTTCTCTTTAGTTTAGGGCTTTTTTGCCCTTTCTCCCTTGCTGGTTGTGCAGTAGCAGCCGAGGATGTAGTTGGTGCTGTAAGCTGTGAAGGCTCAAGCTGCCCGCATAACCCCAAGGACTCTTCAAGCTTCTCCCACCTTTCTCCTTTGTCAGGTGTAAGGACAGAGTCACAGCCATGTGTAATAATCCAAGTTGTGCAGGCCTAGACTGTAGTTGCCCAGAGAGACTGATGAAGGCATGCCCTTCCTCCTGTACCTGGGGTGGGGATGGAGCTGCAGGTGTGAGCAGCAATCTATGCCATGCAGGTACAAAATGACTGCGGTTGCCCTGGTAGACTTCTGACTATTGAGTCTGTGCCAGTTGAATACACCTGCAATTACCTGGAGAGGCAGGTTCAGGTCCCACCAGTTTCCTCCCTGCCAGAGGTGGGGCTGATGGCTAGGCTGGGGCTGCAGTCTGTTCTGGGTGGGAAGAAGCCAGTTCCTACTGTCACTGATTTTCAGTTAGCCTGGCTTCCCCTCATGCTGCAGCAGCGCCAAAATGGCACCTACGGGCCTCTTTCTGACTTGGGCAGGCTCAAACTTTAGCTGTTCTCAGGGTCAAACTTCAGCCAGCCAAATCCACCAATCAATAGCTGAAGTCATTGGCCAATTGTCTCCCCCCTCCCCATTTCTGGTATATGGAGCCTCCAACTCCAGCCACAGAACAGCTCCTGAGGCAGCTCTCGCCGCCAGGGTAAGATGATCACTGGCCTCTGCGGCCTGGCCTGTAGTTTCCTGGAGATGCTGGCGCAGGTCCCCCCAGCTTCCTCCCTGCTGGAGGTGGGGCTGAGGCTTAGGCTAGAGCTGCAATTTGATCTGGAATGAAAGAAGCCGGTCCCTACCAGCACTGTGATTTTCAGTCTGCCCTGCTTCCCCTCATACCGGGGATGGAGTCAAAATGGCAGCTACCAGCCTCTTTCCAACTTGGGCAGGTTCAAACATTAACCTTCTTAGGATTATACTTTAGCCAGCCAAATTTACTAAATTAGTAGCTGAAGTTGGTGTCTGACCATCTTTTCCCCTCCAGTTTTTGGGAAATGGAGCTTCCAATTCCAGCCACTGAATAGCTCCCGAGGTGGCTAGTGCCGCCAGTAGAGAATGGGCAGTGGCTTCCGCGACTTGGAGGGCTGGACCTATGAATCTTCTCTGCAGATGGGCAGTGTTCTCCTTTAGTTCTTTCAAAGATGTTGCAGGATGCTCTTCAGGTCTCCTGGGCCCCTCTGAGTGATTACTAACTGCCCTGTAGCATGAGCTGATTCTAGGAGCTCCTTACTCTGCCACCATCTTGCTGGTTGTTCCCCCAGTTAGGTTTTGCTATAGGGAAGTGGTAAGTCTGGAAGAAAGAGAATGGACTTGCTCCTGCTATTTGCTTCCTGTTTCTGTCAGCATTGTTCCAGCAACAGTTCTGTACCCTGGCAGTGGCCATTAGTTCCAATTTGCACCTTTTGTTTCACACTCCCAGAACCAGCCTCATTACGCCTCCTCAGAAATACCAAAAGCAGCTGGCTGGTGCCGTCTAAGTCCCAGTTTTGCAGAGGCCCTCATCTGAACTCCTGGGGTAATAATATCCACAGTTTAGATTATAATCCAATCCCAACCTCTTTCCTTGTTACCCCAGTCCTAAGTGTAATAACTGCTTCTGTCAATTGCCACCTCTGTGAAAACTCAGTGTTTTCCATTTTCCATTTCAGTTCTCCAATACTGCAAACAATTTCCTATATTAAAATATTTCCCCATTAAAATAACTGGTGTGTATTTTCCTGACTGGACCCGGATTGATAACCTCACTAAGCATGACT
>JAQZBX010013025.1:0-40407 GCA_029593785.1 Cabassous unicinctus
CCTTGTAACTCACTTTGAGAACCACTGGCCTAGGGATTTGGGGGCCTAAGAGAAGTTCCTAATATAGAAAAAAGCAGTCATTTGTTGTAAATTCCAAGGAGACTTACAGAGAAGTCTTCCATTGACCTTGGATAATAGAAGGTCATTTACAATCTATATTTATTTTTTATTTGTTTGATGTATGGCCAGCTTGATGACAGAAAGTATCAGAGGGTTTATAGAGGGATTTGAATTAGAAGGTAGAAAGCATTAAACACCCTTTCAGGATATATAAATTATATTGTGGCAGAAATTAGAATGATACACAGAAAACTTTAGATTGTATAAAAATGTTTTTTGGGGGATAAGAACTAGGAAAGATATTGCCCTAGATAGAACAGACACTGAAAAGCTGAATGCTACGTATTTTCTAATTCTGTGCTTGCCACTCACTACATTGCTTTGTACTTTTTTTATTTTATGATTATACGCAATAATTTCTTGTAGAATAATACCTTTCAGTATTTCTCCCATAGAGCCCACACAGTTATAAATAATCAACATAAACATTTTTGCTGAACTTATGTGTGATTATATAAATGTTATTCAAAATATAGAAAAGAGGGGGAAATCAGAAAGCAAAACCTCAGATGCAGAAACAGTATCAAGATCAAGAAAAAAATATTAAATCAAAAATCAGTAACATGCTTCAGGAAAATCACTCATTCATTGAGTGATACATTAACAGATTAGGACACAGAAACACTGGCAAATTCCATTTCTGATGGGATACTGCATGGACTGTCACACTTAAGAATATCTAAATTAAATGAGTTTTATTAAACAACCTCAACATGTGATATGAATATATAATACTGCACTACACACCAATTTGAGACAACTCCTATTGGATATTTGAGGTAGCTAAAATATAGTGATATAGGCTCTGCATAATCTTGATATTTCAGTTAATTATATGATGAAATGTAGGAAGGAGCCACTCTTCCTCAAAGACAAGAGGGAAGGAATGGAAAAGACAGTGAGAAGAGAACAATTTAGTGGGGAAATATAGGGACCATGTACTAGTCTCAGCCATGTAAATGGTGGGACAACCCACTGAGTGACAACAGGAAGGGTGGTGAAGGCTAAGGCAGCTGGAAGAACACCAGAAGGAAAAGGAAATCTGGCCATGCAGCTAAGATTATGGAGAGTTTGTTACTCCAGGTAATTAAGTAGGAGAGTTGACTAAATACTTGTGATTTACTGCACCAGCCCCCTAAAGGTCACAACAGCGATACTGGTAAACCCACAGAGAAAGTAAAAACTTCTAATGCATTTGAAATGGATGCAAATATTTTGCTGCACGATTCAAATAATTCAGATCTACATTGAAATGACTACTAAAGTTATAGTCCGGTTTTATCAAACAAAATAAAACAAAAAGACAGGAAATAGGGTAGAATTCTGTTGTCTATGCCCGTAATAAATTACCCAAATGCATTTATATAAGATAGCTCAGGTTCCTTCATAAATTTTGAGTATAAATATGACAGATTACTATATATCAGTTATTAAATGATAATTTTAAAAAGGGTAAAATTACAGCTCTTATGCAAATATTAAAAACTATGCAAACAATTTTATTCAACTCATTAATTAATGACAGAACAAGCAAGATATTAGAACTCATTCAGAAGAGAAATCAAATTACCATACTTATAAGGGCAGTTAAAGAATGACAGAATGAATTTTTCAATAGATATAAAATGTATCTGTGTAGAAAACAATAATCATTTGCATTACACCAAACACAATTAATTTTCATTTACTTGGAAAATAATTATTTGCATTAATAATTGTTTTCTACAACTTCCAGAATTGTAAAATAGCTCAAAAACAATAAAAAGAAAAGTGAACCCATTGCACTAAACAGGACTTGGAAATTTTTTTTCCTAATTTCAAATTTTTCACAATTTTTCCATTTACTAGCATAAGAAAGAAAGATGTAATAAATAGAATAAATTTTGTTTGATGGTCCCTTTTTGTCCAATAAATATGCTAGGCATTATCTACATTATTTAATTGAATCAGAATAATGGCCCCATGAGAAAGCTCACAATATAAATTGAGTAAAGTGATAACTAAATGATTTATCCCAGATCACAAAGCTTGTGAAAGGATAGGTTGAAAATAGTACTTAAACTGCCTGCTCCAAACTCAATACCCCTTTACACTACATATTGCAAAATTTAATTAAGTAAGGAATGACCTTTGGTCCTAAATCTAAATAAAATTTCAAGATTGAACATTTGGCATTGATATCCCTTTACAGACTCCTGTCTAATGTGGATAATTGGGACTAAATTACCTCAGTAAAAACTTTGTGTGGTTAGTCTCATGTGGTCTCAAATTTTCTGGTGACTTGAAGAAAGGGGATTTGCACAAATTAGAAAAACAGTAAATAACCTTACTGTAGTCTCAAGTTGCTCACTTTATATTTTGGAATAATTGATTAAATATCCACAAAAATGGACAACTTCACCTCTGAGACCACATTATTCCTCATGGGTTTTTCTGAAGTTTGGGAAATTCAGATTTTACAGGATGTACTGTTTATGGTAATTTACCTGGCAGCTCTACTCGGGAATCTTCTCATCATCATGCTCATCACCAGAGATCACTGACTTCACACCCCCATGTACTACTTCCTGAAGAACTTGTCCTTTCTGGATTTCTGTTTCATTTCCATCACTGTCCCCAAATCCATCGCTAACTCTCTGACTAATCACAACACCATCTCATCCTGGGGTGCATTTCACAGGTATTTTTCTTCTTCTTCTTGGTCTCTACACAAGTAGATCTCCTCACAGTGATGGCTTATGACTGCTATGTTGCCATCTGCCTCCCACTCCAATGTGAAATCATCATGAACTATGATGCCTGTGTGCAGATGACCGCTTCTTTCTGGGTCAGTGGAAGTCTCAATGCAATTCTGCAAATAGCTTCCACATGTTCAGTACACATGTTTGGGTCTCTTTTTCTCATCAGTTTTTCTGTGATGTTTCTCAACTCCTTTCCCTTGCCTGTTTTTATAACAGTGGAGAATTAGTAGTCATTGGTTTCAACTTACTATTAGATTTTGCCTATTTTATGTTCATTGATATTTCTTATATTAACATCTTCTCCACTGTGCTGAGGATGCTATCCAGAGAAGGCAGGGCCAAAGCTTTTTCCACATGCCTGCCTCACTTACTTGTTGTGACTCTCTTTCTGTCTTCTGCATTCTTTGCCTATATAAATATCCATCAGCCTTTTACTTGCTGGTGTCAGTGTTCTATACAGTGGTGCCACCCACCATGAATCCCCTCATATACAGTATAAGAAATAAAGATATGAAGACTGCACTGAGGAAACTGCTAATGAGCAGACATTGTTCTTCAAATTAGAAGAGTCAAAAGTCTATGTGTCTGAAGAATCTGGTTATAGAGTCTTCCAGTAATATTGAATATTAAAGTAGGATTATCATGTCAAATTTGGATGTACTCAGTATACTGGCATTAAGAAGCATTCTCTATGCCTAAAGAAAGTGGGTGGGACAAAGAGAAAGGATTCACTTATAATTAGGGAGATATATGTTGGTCTTCTTTGTATCATCATAAATGGGAAATCTTAATCTGTTGAAAACACTTAACTGGACAGGACACTGAGTTATCAGTGTTAAACATAGATTCTCTCAGGCAAACTAAATGTATAGTTATTCATAGCAAATGTGTATATGAAATTCATTGTCCTGGGCTTATGTGGATAATCCAGTCTCAAATAAAAGGATCCATAATATAGGGCAATCTTTTGTCCACTTATCTTACTTTTTTCTTACCAAACCTACTCTATGTAATTTTCTGGTATAGGTTTTGTCTATACAGTATAGTGAGAAGAGGTAGGTACATTTCAATTTACATTTTTTATATTTTGGTTCATGTACTTATAATAATATCATAGCAAGCTTCTGGTAGCAAAGAGGAAAAGTACCAAACTCAGAGGGATGTTTGGGATGAATGTAGGTATTGGCAGGTAATATATCATGATAATAATTGGAAAATGTAATACATAAACTTAATTTTACAGGATGAGAAGTCAGTATCAGAAGAGGTTGGAGGATAAAGTGAAGTCCGAGGTAGAAACAAAACAAAACAAGAAGGAAATTATGGGAAAGATGACAGAGTAGGCAGCTATGGGACTCACTCTTCCTCCAAAAACAGCTAGCAGACAGGCAGAAACTATTTTAAACAATTGCTCTGGGGCACCAGAGGACAGAGAAGCACTGTATTGTACAAAAGGAAGAGGAGAATTGGGAGACTGAGAAGATGCAATAAAAACTGAGTGACTCACTCCACGGCAGCAGCCAGTGCCTATCTCCCACTCTCTAAGAGAGCTACCTTGAGTCCAGACCATGGCTGACTGCTGTGGATGGAGAGGGAAGTGGAGGTCTTCCTCTCTGGGAACATGGCAGAGCACAGCTGAGAGCTGATCACAACTTTTGATTTGTGATTTGGGATCACTGTGTCCTGGCTCAAAACCACACTTTTAGATGGCAATAGACAGAGAATGCTGCGGCCATTGTTGCAACACAACCCCTAGCAGGGGGCAGAGTCAGTGGAGATTGAAATGCCACATTCACCCTTAGGGCTTCCAGTAACAGTTTACCAAAGAGCACAATCTACTGGGAAGGCCAAGAAATTACAGATTCAGAGAGCTGACAAAAAGGATTTTGATGCCTTTCTTTACCCTCTATCCAGGGCCATTTAGAACTGGAATGCACCTCCATTAAGAGTCCCTGGTCCTGACTTGCCTGGGAAATGCTGATTTGAGAAAGATTTACCTGGGATGACCCTCCTCCCAGAATTTTCCTTCCAGCCAAAAACAGCTAGAGGCAAGGAAAGGGGAAAGACAGAGAAAAAAGTTATATAGGCAAAACAAAAAGAAACACAAATCAAGATAATCAGAAGAAAAGAAGTTTTCTCTTGTGGGTGAAGCAATTGAGCACACAGAGCAATTTTAAAAATTATACTGCATACCTAGAACTAAAATCACAAGTAGAAGTGTTGAATAAATCTGAAAGAGTTAAACATAGGAAATTCTAAAGGTCTAAAATATGTTGAACCAAGCGTCAAAAAGAGCCTTAACCCAAAATGAATCAATAATAACACTAGGTAAGAGAGAGATGGAGTAAAACTGATAATCAGAGTAAACTCATCAAGAAAATCAGATGACTAGATATCAGCAAATAATTACAAGCAATACAAAGAAACAGGACAATATAACCCAGACAAAGGAACAAAATAAAGTATAAGAGGAGATGCAGAATTTGGAACAACTAAGCAAGGATGTTCAAACAAATCTCCTAAATCAATTCAAGAATATGAAGGAAATGATGGATAAAGAGATAAAAAATATGAAGAAGCTAGGTGAGCATAGAGAAGAATTTGAAAGCATACAAAGAAAATCAAAGAGATTATTGGAATGAAAGTCACAATAGAAGAAATTACAAATATGATAGAGGCATACAACAGCAGATTTAAGCTGGAAGAAGAAAGAATCAACCAATTAGAATAAAGGACATTCAAAATACTTCAGACAGAAAAACAGATAAAGAAAAGAATGGACAAATTGAACAGGGTCTCAGGGAATTGAACAACAGCATGAAGCACACAAACATACACATTATGGGCATCCTGGAAGGAGAAGACAAGGGGAAAAGGGCAGAAAGATTATTTGGAGAAATAATGACCAAAGTTTTCTGAACTCTTGTGAAAGGCATAAATATACATGCCCAAGAAGCACAACACACTCCAAACAGAATAAATCCTCATGGACCTAGACTGAGATACACATTAATCAGAGTGTCAAATGTCAAAGATCAACAGAAAATCCTGGAGGCAGCAAAAGAAAATCAATTAATTGCATACTGGAGAACTTCAATAAGAGTAAGTGCTGATTCATCATCAGAACCTGTGCAGGTGAGAAGGCAATGGTATGATATATTTAAGATTCTGAAATAGAAAAACTGCCAACCATTGATTCTTTATCTGGAAAAATTGTTTTTCAAACATTTGGGAGGATTTTAAAATTGCAATGATAAACAGAAACTGAGAGAGTTCATCATCAAAAGAACTGCATTTTAAGAAATACCAAAGATAGTCTGCAAGGAAAAAGGAAAAAACAGGAGAGAGAGGGTTGGAGGAGACTGTAGAAATTAAGATTATTAGTAAGGGTAAATAAAAGGGTAAAAAGAAAGATAATAAGATATGATGTATAAAAACAAATGTACAGCATTCTTTCTGAGTTAAGGAGACTGAAATTGAAGTTCTGGGTAGTGGAGAAGTTTGGAACTTGTTGGGCAGAGAACCAGAGAGGAGGAAGTTACATAGCTAAAGAACTTAAAAAATCTGCACAAGGTTCCCTTCAGGTCTGTTGTTGAATAGACCCCAGGTGATAAAATACAAGGCTGGGAGAAGGATAACCATATGCTGTAAGCCAAACAATTTTCATAGCTCAAAGAGGACTGGGAAATATTCAAGTTCTGATCAGTAAGACTAGGGAATCCTTGCTGAACACCTAGGGCATGTGGCAGACACCCAGAAAGTTCATGCCCTAACATGACTAGTGTAGCCTAGCAGAAGTGTTTCTCAACAGGGGGTGATTTTATTCTCCAAGGGACTTTTGGCAATGTCTGCAGACATTTTTGGTTCTTACAATTGGGGATGAGATGCTACAGTCATCCAGCCCATGCAGATTAGAGATGTTGTTAAACATAAAACAATGCACAAGACAGCATCTGGTCCAAAATTTCAACAGGTCTGCTGTGGAGAAACTTTGCCTTAGAATAAAGTTACTTTAACCTTGCTCCAACAAAACTTAAAAATAAGTCTTGAAAGCTTGATCTGCATGTAACCTAACTGCATGTCAAAAAAAGTTTTTAAAAGAAGACAACAAAGTCCAGCACTCAATGTTAAAAAAAAGTCACAATATCCATGATCTAAATAAAAGTTGTAGAATTGCAAAGAAGGAAAATGTCACACAGAACTAGTACACAAATCAATCAATAGAAACAAATGCAGAAAAGACAAAAATGCTGGAAACAAATAAGGATGTTAAAGCAGCTAATATAAATATGTACAAAGGAAAACATTAACAAAAGGAGGAGAGAGAAGCTATTAAAAAAGAATGAAATGAAACTTTTAGAGATGAAAATTACAAGATTGGAAATAAAACTTCACTGGACGAATTTAACAGCAGATTAACAGATTAGACCCTGCAAAAGAAAGGATCAGTGAACCTAAAAACATAACTGTTTACCATTCAATGGAATGCTGATTGGCATTAAAAAGTAATACACTCATGATTCACATAATAATGTGGTTGAATCTGTAAAGCATTATCATAAGTAAAGGAAACAGAGCAAAAACTATACACTGTATTACTCCATTTATTTGAAATTCAAAAAGGATATAACTAATCTATATTGAGGAAAGCAGACAATTGGGTGCCTAAGGCCAGGGATATGGTAGGTTTGATGTAAAGGGTCAAAAAGAATTTCGGGGTGATGGAGTAGATCTATTATTTTAATAGTGATATTGATTGCAAATATGTTTACATTTGTCAAAACTCAAATATATACTTAAAATTGTATCTCAATAATGTTGATTAAAATATATTAGTGATTTATGCACATTTTGTATGTATGTTATGTTTTAAAGATAAAAGGAACACTATTTTAAAAAAAGGATAAAATGGTTTAAGTATGCTCTGCCTTTACAGTAATAACATTGAATGTTAATGGATTAAACTTCATAATCAATTATACAGATAGGCAGAATGGATTAAAATGTATCATTCATTTATATGCTATCTACAAGAGACTCACCTTAAACCCAAGGATACAAATAAGTGGAAAGAGAAAGGCTGGAAAAAGATATTCCACTCAAACAGTAACCAAAAATGATCCAGAAAAGTTAAAATAATATTGGGCAAACTAGGCATTACATTAAAAACTCTTACAAGACACAAAGAAGAAGGTCAGATATTAATAAGAAGGGCAATGCACCAAGTAGAAATAACAATCAAAAATAAATATACACCTAACCAGGGTACCCTAAAATACATGAGGTAAAACCTGGCAAAAGCAAAGGGAGATATAGACATCTCTGAAATAATAGTTGGAGACTTCAATACAACACTCTCATAAATAGAACATTTGGAAATAGGATCAAGGAAAAAGAAAACATAATGAATTTGATGAATGAGCTGTACCTAACAGACACATACAGAACATTGCATGCCAAAACAGCAGGTTATACATTCTTCTCAAGTGCTCATGGATCATTGCCCAGGAAAGATGACACGATGGGCCAAAAACAAGTCTCAATAAATTTAAAACGATGAAAATTATACAAAACACCTTTTTTGAGAACTGCAATAAGATTAAGTGTGGATTTCTCATAAGAAACCATGCAGGCAAGAAGGCAGTGTTACAGTATATTTTAGATATAAAAATGTCATAATGCAATGAAGCTGGAAATCAATAACAGGTGAAGAAGTGGAAAATTGGCAAGGTTATCACACTCAGTCAGTGGGTCAAAGAAGAAATTGCAAAAAAAATTTGGTAAGTATCTCCATATTAATGAATATTAGAAATCAATATAAGGAAACTTATAGGATGCAACAAAAGCAGTGATGAGAGGGAAATTTTAACCCCTCAATACCTACATTAAAAAAGAAGAAAGAGCTAAAGTAAAAAACCTAAATGAACACCTAGAAGAACTGGAAAAAGAAAAAGAAACTAAACACAAAGCAAGCTAATGAGTTAAAGGAAATATTAGAGCAGAAATAAATGAAATTGAAAATAAAAAAAGAATATAGAGAATCAACAGCAGCAAAAGTGAAAGCATTTTTATTCAATATTGTACTAGAAGTTGTAGCCAGAGCAGTGAGGTAAGAAAAAGAAACAAAAGCATACAAATTAGAAAGGAAGAAGTAAAATTTTAACTATTTACAAATGACACGATTCTATGTGTAGAAAATTTTAAAAAAAGAGTCTAAAAAAAAGCTAATAGAGAAAATAAATAATATAAGCAAAGAGGCAGGACACAAGATCAACAAAAAAATTCAGTAGTTTTCCTACACATGAGTAATGAGCAATCTGAGCAAGACATCAAGGGAAAAATCCATTTACAATAGAAACCAAAAACATCAAATATCTTGTATCAAATTTAACCAAGAATGGAAAAGACGGGTACACAGAAAACTACAAAACATTGCTTAAAAAAAAAAAGGCCTATATAAATTGAAGGACATTCAGTGTTCATGGATTGGAACACTAAATATCATTAAAATGGAAATTCTACCGATATTGATTCACAGATTCAACACTATCCCAATGAAAATATGAAAAGCCTACTATTCATAAATGGAAAATCCAATTATCAAATTTATTTGATAGGATAATGGACCCTGAATAGCCAAAACCATCAAGAAAAAGAAGAATGAAGTAGGAAAACTCACACTTTCTGACTTTAAAGAATATTATAAAGCTACATTTATCAAAAGAGCATGGTACTGTCATAAAGATAGATATATTGACGAGTGGAATAGAATTGAGTTTTCAGAAATCGACCCTCACATCTATGGCAAATTGATATTTGTCAAGGACTTCAAAATCCACTCAATAGAAATAGAAGAGTCTCTTGAATAAATGTTGTTGGAGAACTGGATATTCTTATTCAAAAGTATGAAAGGGGACCCCTTCCTCACACCTTATATAAAAATTAACTCAAATGCATTCAAGACCTAAATATAAGAGTGAGGACCTATAAAAGTACCAGAAAAAAATGTAGGGAAGCATCTTCAAGTTCATTTGTTAAACAATGGTTTCTTAGACTTTAAAATGAAAGCACAAGCAAAAGAAGAAAAAATAGAGAAATGGGACTTCCTCAAAATTAAAAGCTTTAGTACCTCAGAAGACTTTGTCAAGAAAGTGAAGAGACGGTTGCCTCAATAGGAGAAAATATTTGGAAACTATATATTTGATAAATGTTTAATATTCAAAATATATAAAGAAATCCCACGACTTAATAGTAAAAAGAAAAAACCCAATTACAAAATCGACAAATGACTTGAATAAACATCTTTTCCAAGGAAGAAATACAAATGACTATAAAGCACATGAAAAAATACTCAAATTACTACTTATTATGGAACTGCAAATCAAATCCACAACGAGATGTCATCTCACACCTTATATTATGACCACTATTTTTAAAACAGAAAACACTGATGTTGGAGAGGATGTGTAGAAAGAGGAACAATCACTCACTGCTGTTGGGCATGTAAAATGCAACTGTTGTAAAAGTTTAGTGGTTCCTGAGGATGCAAAGTATAGAATTGTCATATGATTTAGCAATACTGCTACTAGTTATATACCCTGAAGAACTTAAAGTAGGGATTCAAAAATACATTTGCACACCGATGTTCATAGCACCATTATCCACAATTGCCAAAAGATGGATGCAACCCAAGTGTTCATGAAATGCTGATTAGATAAACATTTTTGTGCTATAAACATATGGTGGAATATTATTCAAATATAAGAAAGAATGAAGTTCTTATGCAAATGACAGCATATATGAGCCTTGAGGACATTATGTTGAATCAAATAAGTCAGATACATAAAGACAAATATTGTATGATCTCAATAATATGAACTAAGTATAATAAGCAAATTCATAGGTTTTGAATATAGAATGTAGGTTACCAGGAGATAGAAAGAGGTTAGAAAATGTGCTGATGCTTGCTTTGTGCAGAATTTCTACTTAGGTTGATTGTAAATATTTGAAAAAGGATAGAAGTGATGGCAGCACATTTTTGTGAGTGTAATATATAACAGTGCTGAGTTATGTGTGTAGTAGTAGTAGAAAGCAGAAATTTTCAGTCATGTTTGTTATTAGAAGGAAAGCTAGAAGATAAAACATGGTATTGTATAACACAGTGAAGACTGTGATGGATGATTACTGTGGTACATTGTCCAAATGTAAGAATGGTCTTTCATGAACTGTAATGAATATTCCTCATTATTACAAGTTGTTAATCATAGGGTGCCATATGAGGAAAAATACACTTAATGAACCTATGGACTATAGTTAGCAATATTTTAATATTCTTTCATCAATCATAACAGAGGCACAAATTGTTATATAACAAATAATGTAAATTTAGTTTTGTACATAATTTTATATAAAACTACAGCTTCTTTAATTTAAAAAATAATCACAATAATTAAAAATCATTACGTTAAGTGAAAGAAAACATACAGGAAGTTATGTATGGTATGATTCTATTTGTATAAAATGTAAATATAAAAAAATCTATACAGGCAAAATTAGATTAGTGATAATGTAGGGCTGGGGAAGGACAGAGGGATTGAGAGGTTGCAGCTAAGTCATAAAATGTAAATATAAAAAAATCTATACAGGCAAAATTAGATTAGTGATAATGTAGGGCTGGGGAAGGACAGAGGGATTGAGAGGTTGCAGCTAAGTCATATAGTTTATTTTCTTTTTGGAGTAATAAATATTTTCTATAATTAATTGTGGTTATGTATGTACTACTCTGTAATTATACGGAAAGCCATTGATTGTTCACTTGGATGGATTGTATGGTGTGAAAATATATCTCAATAAAACTCCTTATAAAAAGGGAAATGTTAGATTGTATATATGGTAAAAATTAGAATAAAAATTTAAAAAAATTATGAATGCATTACACAGTGAATCTGAAACTACACTATGGAATATAATTAATAGGACATTTCTAAAAATGTGCCTTCAACAATTATAACAAAAATTCCATACCAATTCAAAGTGTTAATAATACTGTGGTATAAGGGAATCCTCTAATTTCTGCATGATTGTTCTACAATTGCACAACTCTAATAATGAAATAAAAAGGAAAAAAATTAAAAGTACCAAAGTGTGGGAGGGGATGAAAGAGTGGTTTGGGAGTGGTAACTACATGAACTTTGTCAGGAAAGAAAAGAAAAGAAAGAAGAGAATGAATTGACAGAGAAGAAAGAGGTTTGGCAAGATTCTAAGAGTCTCAGACATTGGGAAAGATACTTTTTATCAATCATTGCCAATCAATTTTTTGATACATATTAATAAAGCATACAATGCATCCTAGTGTGCAATCCATGACACTTGGTCTAATCACATAGTTGTGCATTAATCACTTCAATCATTATTAGAGAATTTCCATTATTTCAATAATAATAACAATAAACAACAAAAAAAACAAAAAGCAAAAAACTCTTCACCTCTCAATCTCTCTATGCTTCCCCTGCTGTACATAGCTGCTATTCTGCTTCTGTCCATCTAGTTTATTTGTATTTATATTTTGTAAAAACAGTCTTAGATATGCAATAGCACTTATATTCATAGTTTACATGAGGTCCCATGTTACATTTTTTAGCTTCCCTTCTAGTAATATATGACCTTAGATGTTCTCTTTCAAACACTATCATACCTATAATAGCTCTGCTAGTTACAAACACTATGATGTACTTTCACTATTTCTATTTATTTCCAAATACTCACAACCTTTTAACCAGTTCTGAACAGATTAATCATCAGATATCCCTTATCTACTCTCATTTTATTTTCTTCTGACCCATATTCAAGTTAACTGCATGAGCTTATATAATATATTTAGTTCATAGTAGCACAAACATATAGTATTTGTCCTTTTTTGATTGGCTTGCTTCACTCAGCATAATGTCCTCCATGTTCATCCATGTCTTCATATACTTTACTACATCATTTCTTCTTAGACCTGCATGATATTCCATTATATGTATATACCATAGTTTGTTAATCCTTTCATCAGTTGAAGGACACCTGGGTTGTTTCCATCTTTTTGAAATCATGAATATTGTCACTATGAACATTGGTGTGCTGATATCTGTTGGTGTCACTGCTCTCAGTTCTTCTGGGTGCATACTCAGTAGTTCTATTGCCTGGTCATATGGCAAATCTATATTCAATTTCTTTAGGAACTGCCAACAGTACTCCACAGAGGCTGTACTATTCTACATTCCTAGCATATAAGGCATGGTCTTACATGATGCCATACATTGTTTTTACCTCTAAACCATCATAATAATTTTCTAAAACATTTTGACAATAGGAAAATAATTTTCAAGAAGAATACATGAGTTACACAAATATAGAGTATGAAAAACTATGACACAGAGATATATAGCTGACTGCCACATGTAAACAGCAAATATAACTAGACAAGATAACTCTAGATATTTTACAAGGAAAGATTTAAACCTAAAAACACACATCAAATATAAACGACATTCCTTTCAAATTTTGTTTTTACATATTTTTAAATCACAGATAACCCTGGTTGGAATCTCTAAACATCTGTTAAACATTCTGCCTAGAACAGTGCTTATCGCTCTGTTCCATAGACTATAGATGAGGGGGTTTTATGAACGGGGGCACCATGGTATTGAACATGCCTGTGAGCAGATTGCTAAGAGATGCTTCATTTGCAATGGGACCTAAGATGGCAATAAATCTGGAAATTGTAAATATAATTAGAATGGCCAAGTGTGGAGTGCAGGTGATTAAGACTTTATTATGGGCTTCCATTGAATGCATGCTAAGCACCATTGAAAATATATTAATGCATTATATAAACAATAAAACAGAACATATTAAGCCCATGCATACATTCATAGCTAGGGCCACAAACTCACAAAACTGAACAACTGAAGAGGAAATCTTCAAAACTTGTGAATATTCACAGACATATTGGTAGATCACATTTGACCACATGAAGGGAAGCTTGAATATGGTGCCTGTGTGGATGGCAGAATTGAACAACCCACTTGTCCATGAACCACGAGCTGCCTGTGTGCACACATGTGGGGTGATGGTGAGTCCATAGCAGAGAGGGTGGCAAATGGCAACATGCCATTCATTGGACATCACCACAAAGAAGACCAACTCTGTGGTTCCAAAGAGGATAAACAGGAATATTTGAGGGGAACATGCTGTGAGAGATATTGTGAATTTGCCTGACAGAGAATTCACAACCAACTTGGGAACAGTGACTGAAATGTACCAAAGATCTATTAGAGGTAAATTGCCTATAAAAAATACATCTGAGAGTATAGATGTGGGTTGGTCACTATGACAGTAATAGTCAGAAGATTCCCAGTCAAGACTCCCAGATAAATCACTAAGAACAGCAGACCTTGCACAACTTGTAGATCCCGGGTGCTTGAGATATCCATAAGGATGAATTGTGTGATGATGGTGAGGTTGCTCATGTCTTGTTACATGCTATAGTTTCCCAGGGAGTCAAAGTATAAAATTTAAAGATAACACAAAATCAAAATAAAGAATGCTAACAATGTTGCCAAATAATATGCAAACTTTGGCATCAAGGAAAGCCTTCTAACCTGGAAATCAAGATACAGGAAATCAACAAATGGCAGTCTTTAAAAATCAATCAATGCACATATCTCCATTTTCATCTTGGGCCTGTATACTTTAGCATTCACAGGTTAAAATAATCTAGGCAAATAAATGTATTTAATATGAAGAGATCAATGCCCAGCAACCTTTCCATCATTCAGCCACATTTCCAATATTTATTTAAATACATTTTAAAAATGCCTGAACACATTCAGTTATTTCCTCATTTTCTATAATCAAATGATAAATAGGACATCCTCTCTAAGAAAGCTTCTATATCTGTCAATGGTTGGAACACTGCACAGTGAATAATGATTCTCCTCATGTACCAGGGAACTTGGATGACTTCTGATATCTCCCAATTTGTGACAGAAATACCTAAATATTTATTCTGTAATAAAGTTAATGAATAGTTCTGAGGCTCTTCGGAGAATTGTTGTATTCCGAATCAGACCATATATAATTCCTCACCTTTCTTCAATTTTACTTGCTTAATAAGAAATGCAGATGTGTCCTTTCTTTCCTCCCCTTAGCAATTTCCATAAAAATTATATTCAATTAAGAATCTAATCATTCCATTTTCTTCAGGGCAGTGTTAGTCCAGAGTTCCCTTGCTTTCACTCTAGTTAGCCTTCTCTCCTGCACACAGTATCAAGGAAAAGCATTCCACCTAACATTACTCCTACACAAAGTATCATTTCACCACCAGGCATGGATTCCAATATTTAAGGAAGGGCTAATATATTGCCTAATTCTCCCACATATATGCTTTTCTAGTTTTCAGTAATTTCCTCACTCATAAATAATTGTGCTAACTTTAACTTATTTAATTTTGGTTTCCTGAAGCATTTCAGAGCTTTAAGAGATCTCATTTCATATTACTTTATTAATGATAAATCTTGCTATGTTAAAGTGGATTATTAGTACTATTTAATTTTCACTAGTGGGAAATCTAGAAATAAAGACTATAAGTATAAAAATATAGAATTTGCATTTTATTAATATTTTTTATATGTAATCCCTTTGCTTTACAAAGATATTTTACTATTTTAACTATGATTTTAATAATAATAGCAATGTTGATTTGAATGTTGGCTATATCCAGATGAATATCTACTGCATTGCAAATTATTTTGTCCAAATTGATTTCTATAATAGCCTTCCTATTATATGTGTTTCCTGTAATATCTTCATTTTTCATTATATTAGGCAGATAATTTTATTAACTACCAAAACATAACTCAGTTGCTTAGCTGATAAAATTCACCAATGGTGAATATTAGTAAATTGACACACATTTAAACCTGTTGCTTTTTTTAAAATATTTGCTTTATCAGAATTATGCATTAATACTTGATGATTAAAATGTCCTTCCTTACTTCCATCTTTGCACATTTCATCTTTCTCCTTAGTCTACAGAAATTCTCAAGTTTCACTATGTTTAATTTATCACACATCTTCTTAAAAATGTATCATGTTGTTTAAATAAGTATATTTGGCCACAAAAGAGAGTTCAGGATTTTCACCCTATATTATTATAACGTCTTAGATATTTAGTGGTGATACCTCCTTCCGCATTTTTTTATTTTGTGTATTTGTATCTTCTCTCTTTTTTTTCTTTGTCTAGCTAAGGGTTTGTCAATTTTGTTGATCTTCTCAAAGAACCAGATTTTGGTTTTGTTTATTTTTTCTAGTGCTTTCTAAGTTTCTATTTCATTTAGTTCTGCTCTAATCTTTGTTATTTCCTTCTTTCTACTTTCTTTGGGTTAGTATATTCTTCTTTTTCTAATTCCTCCCAGTGTGCAGTTAGGTCTTTGATTTTAGCTCCTCCTTCTTTTCTGATATATGCTTTTATGACTAAGGATTTCCCCCTCATACAGCTTTTGCTGCATCCCATAGGTTTTGATATGTTGTGTTGTCATTTTCATTCATTTCAAGGTAGTTACTGATTTTGTTTGAGATTTCCTCCTTGAACCACTGTTGGTCTAAGTCTGTTGCTTAACTTCCATATCTTTTTGCCCAATCTGGTTCTCTGGTACTTAGTGATTTCCAGCTCCATTCCATTATAACCAGAGAAATTATTTTGTAAAATTTCAATCTTTCTGAAAACATTTAGCCTTTTTCTGTGGCCTAGCATTTGGTCTATCTTGGAGAATGATCCATGTTCTCTCGAGAGGAATGTATATCCCAATGTATTTGGGTGTAGTGTTCTCTATATGCCTATTAGGTCCAGATCTTCTAATGTATTATTCAAAGTCTTTGTTTCTTTATTGATTCTCTGTTGAGATGTTCTCTCTAATAATGGTAATGCTGTATTAAAGTCCCCCACAGTAATTGCAAAGACATCATTTCTCCACTTAGTTTTTCCAGTGTTTGTCTCATGTATATTGAGGCACCCAGGTCAGATGCATAAATGTTTATGATTGTTCTTTCTTCTTGAAGAATTACCACTTTTACTAATATATAGTGTCCATCTTTGTCTTTTACAGTAATTTTACATTTGAAGTCTATTTTGTCCAGTATTAATATAGTTGTTCCTGCCCTCTTTTGGTTATTATATGCTTGTAAGTTTGTTTTCCAGCCATTCATTTTCAGCCTCTTTGTGTCCCTGGGACTAAGGTGGGTTTCTTGTAGACAACATGTAAATGGGTCATACTTACTTATCCATTCTGCCAATCTATGTCTCTTCACTGGTGAGTTTAATCCATTAACATTCAGTTTTATTACCCTCAAGGAATTACTTACATTAGCCTTATTTTCCTTGGGTTTATATATGTCATGTGTTGTTTTTATTCCTTTTTGTCTTTTCAGTTTTCTTACACTCTCCTCCATCTCTCTCTCTCTCCTGTTTTCTCCTTTCAACCTTGAGAACTCCCTTTAGAATTTCTTGAAGGGCAGGTTTCTTATTGGCATACTCTCTTAATTTCTGTTTATCTGTTAATATTTTGAACACTACATCATTTTTGAATGCCAGCTTTGCTGGATTGAGAATTCTTGGCTGGAAATTGCTTTCTTTAGTACCTTAACTATGCCATACCACTGCCTTTTTGCTTCCATAGTTTCAGATGAGAAATCAGCACTTAATCTTATTGAACTTCCCTTGTATGTGTTGGTTCTCTTTTTTCTTACTGCTTTCAGTATTTTCTCGGTCTTGAGCATTGGAAATTTTGACTAGTTTTGTCTAAGGCTAAGCCTGTTGGGATTTATACTGTTTGGGTGTGCTGTATTTCCTGGACATGTACATCCATCTCCCTCAATAGGGTTTGGAAGTTTTCAGCCATTATTTCCCCCAACACTCCTTCTGCCCCAGTTCCCTTCTCTTCTCCCTCTGGGATGCCTATAATGTGTGTTTGTGCATTATGTATTTTCATCAAATCCTTTAGTCCCTGCTGGATTTTTTCTATCTTATTCTCTATCCATTCTAAAATCTGTTTGATTTCTGATGTACTGTCTTCCACATTGCTAATTCTTTCCTCTGCCTGTTCAAATCTGCTGTTATGTGCTTCCAATGTATTTTTGATTTCATGGATTGTGCCACTCATCACCATCATATCCATTACCTTTTTATGTATGTTTACAATTTCTTCAGCATGTTCTAGCAGTGTCTTCTTAATATCCTTAATCTCTTTCTTCACTTCATTATGTTGGTCCATAACATTTGTTTGAACAGTTGTGGTTAGTTGTTCCCTGTTCTGCATCTCTTCCTGGTTTTTAGTTTAGTTATTGTAGTGGGAAATTTCTTCCTGTTTCTTAGTATGGTTTGTAATTTTTGTTGCTGTCTGGTCATCATTTTACCTTGATGGTTTATTCAATTGATTAGCATCTTTCTCTACTTTAGGTTTTATTTGGTTGCTGCTTTTGTGTGTGTGCTAAGTTTTCTCTTTGACACTTTGCTCCTCTTCTTCTGTTTCCTTGCTGTTGCCTATGTTCCTTTGAAGGAAAAAGATTAGGGCTAGAGAAAGCAAAAGAGGTATGAAAAGAAGAAGGATAATAGTAATAATAATAGTAAAAGTTGGAAGAGGAACCATATAAGATCTTGGAAAATGAATATTTAACTCATGTAAACAGTGTAGAGTAACAGGAATAAAAAGTGGAATGCCAACAATGAAATGGGTAACTGAATAGAGAAAAATATATAGAATGAATTAAAAGTTCAGAATGATGAAGAAAGTGGGAAAGAGAAAAGAAAAGACAAAAGAAAAGTGAATAAAAGAAAGAAATCAGGATAGATGAGATAGCAATAAAAACCAGAAAAATTGAGGACTAAACAAAGAGAGGTGGAATGTAAGAACATCAACAGAAAACAGAAGATAGATGAAGGAAGGAAAAGTGATTGCTTTGGTAAACAAAATTGATATACACAGAAAAGGCAAAATTAAGGAATAAGAAACAAGCCAACAGCACCTAATTAGAAAACAAAAAGGAAAAAAAGGTGGGGGAGTAGAAAAAGGGAAGAAAAACAAAAAACAAAAAACAAACAAATACACAAGAAAGCAGCCAAACACACACTAAGGACAAGCACCCTTCCCTCTTAGGCACTTGAGGAGCTACTCGGGCTGCCACTGTTCATCAATCATTTACCCCTCAGCCTGCTCTCTGCATGTTTTGAAGTGGGCTTTAGCAGGTAAATTAAGTTAATTTTTTTAAAAGTAACCCTTTTATAAGAAAAATAAGAGACCCAAGGGAAGCTAATAGAAAAGTAATGTATATGTTCTCTCTTTCTTAAAGTATCAGCTGGATGTTTGATATCCTGGTGGATCACTACTGTAAGAGGAGCTAGGAATTGAACTAGAGACCTTGTATATTCAAGGTGAAAACTCCTCCACTGAGCTAAACTTTCTCTTTGGGTCTGTGAGCTCTTCAGAAAGCTATCCAGTTACTCTCCCTTGGGCAGGTTTGACTCTTTGCAGTTGGGTAGGTTCCTGCTGTTTAGGAGCCTATCTCCTTTCTATTCTTATTGTTTTCTCTCCCAGGGTGGCAGGACGCAATAGCCTGTATGAATGGATGGATACCCCCTCACCTCCCCAGGTCAGGTTGAGTCCCTTCTGAAATTCAAATGGGACCCTGGTATCCAAATGCATGTGAGAGAAATGACTCTGAACCTTCTTCCAGACCACTCCCTCCTCCCAGGGGACTCTAAATAGGCTCTTGGAAGCTTTAGTGCTTCCTACTGCTCACCTACTTTAGGGGAGTTGAAATTTTGATAGTTTTTCATTGCAGGGCTATTCAATTACCTGACTCTGTCCCCTCTCAGGCCAACTTTCTCTCATAGGGCAGTTAGGGAAATAAGGTTTCATCTGCAGATTCACCTCTTCCCTTTTCCTGGTGCCACCCCAATCCTGCTGGTATGTTCCTTGAAGTTCAAAGGGTGTCCAGGCAAACAAACCCAAAGAAAGGAAACCCCTATCCACCCTTCACCAGAACCCTCCCTCACTCAGAGTACATGCCTTCTCACTGGGGGCCCAGTGGGAGTCAGGGCTTACAGCGGCTCTTTGCCTTGAGGGTGGAGCTTCGTGTTCTGCATTTTACAGCCATGAAGCAAGAAACTCAGGGTTTTATTTTGAGCAATTTATCTCTGTGTTCAGCTCCCTTCAGATAAATGCCTGAAGCCTCCTACTCTGTGGGTTCCCAAAACAGCCCAGGGCAGGATCTTGACCCAATCAGCCTTTTTTTCTGAGAGAGATGGTAAGTGCCCACTTAAAATGATGCCATCCTGCTGCTTCTCCCTCTTGGACATTTAGAAAATACTTACTTCACACTTTCAAAATATAGACAATAACATACAGAGTATGATTGCTAATTCCTTGTCTATTGTTAAAAAGTGAGAAACAGTATCACATTAAAATGATCATCATAGAGCAATACTGCATTGTAAAAATCAAGTAAATAATTATCAGAAATTATTCATTGTAATAAGTATATTGCAAATCCTTACACTTATTGGATGTTTAAATGAGTAATTTTATTTACATTGATAGATTTCCAAGAAATTCTATCATAACTTTCATTTGCCTGTAAATTTCTTAGCTCTCATTTAGAAGCTAGCTCTAGAAATATCTCATTCCTATTTCTTCCGATAATTCAATTTCAGGGAATTTTGGTATTTCCAGTCTTTTCAAACTATGTATTCACAGACAGATCTTCAGGTACCATTTTAAAATATAACATTTAAATCATAAAAATCCCAGCCTACTTTGCAGGAATCCATCCTGCAAAGTCTTACAGTGGTTTGTGCAGCAAAGCCCATGATGGTGCAATGAAATTACTCTTAACATGGAGGTTGAGAGAGATCAGGGGGAGACCAGCTGAAGAAACTGTTCTCTCGAGCTGATCCCCAGCATGCTTTTTATTCAGGATTCTTTCGTAGTCAAATTCAGGGTGCAGGTGCAGGGGAGCAAATGGGTATAAGGGTTGTAAATCACATCATAAGAATTCCAGGCTGATAATGGGGAAGCAAGATTACAGAAACATTAAGTGTAATGTTAAACATTAACATTACATAGGAGATAGGGTGGGAGATAAGGGAGATAAGATAAGCAAGAAAGTTTCTGTTTATGGCAGGAACTGATAAGGTGAATTCTTTGTAGGCAGAGAAACAGGCCTCCAAGCTATTTCTTAGATGTAAAGATTAAAGGGTTCCCATATCTCCCCCTTTTCTGTTTAAATAAGAAGAAAAAGAAGAGAGAAATGTATCCTGACACAATACTTTATAAAAATTTCCCCTTTCCCAAGAGTTCAAGGTAAAAAATTTTAATAGTAATTACAAGGCCAGCTTGATGTCTGCTATCTGGATTCCAAACTGGGCTATGCATGGGAAAGAAAATAACCATGGTGGCAGGAGACCTACCTTGGGGGTTTGAGGGTCAGTGTCCTACCTCTGTAGGAGCTCAAATTCTCTCCTGATGGCCCTTCTGCAACTGTGCCCATCTTAGGTTGTTCCTTCACTGAGGAATCTTGCCCATCATTGGCTACCAGCCATCCAGTGCCAAACAGGGTGAAGTGTTCTTCTGACATTTTATACCTCCATGGCCTGCACACTCAGCACCAGCCTTGGGACTTCCTACCCTATAGGTGGGGCCCCAGCTCTGGTCACTGGTTTTGGGTAACCCAGGTTTCTGAGAAGGCCCAGCACTGGGCAGAAGACAGACAGTTCGACACCAGCTCTTAGAAGCCTACTCAACCTGGGGATGACAGGCTTATGGCATAAGTCAACCTAATCAGTGGGACATGTACAGGACACCTCCAGGTTATGATAGGAAAAACAGGAAAGGGAGAAACTAGAAAAAAACTGTGTGCAGGAAGCAAAAGTGTTCACGGAGTCAGGCAAATAGGTAGGTAATTGGGAAAGATTGAAAGGAGACCTTGGGGTGAAAAATTAATTCAAAGGTGTTTTAACCAAAGGGCTCCCAAGTCTCCGCCTCTTTTGTTTCTTTGTTCTTGATTTCTGGATGTGGTAGGAGAGAAAGATGAAGCAGCGGTCAGGGCAAGGATTTTCTGTTCAGCATGATGAACTCAAGAAAGAGCCTGGTAGATTAACCTAAGAATTGATAATAAAGCAACAACCATGATTATTCTGATGAGGGATATTATCCAGATTCATAAGTTTAGGCCATGAAACCAATTTGAGGGATTTAACCAATACAAATTATCATTAAGTGTTTGAAACCATTTTTGCTGAGCAAGATGTTGTATTGGAGAGAGTTGATGTTCCTGGCATAGCTGGAGAGCCAGTACTTCTCCTTGTAAATGGGAGGATAAGGCTCCTTGAAGGTTTTAACTTGTTCCCAAGAAAGTTGGGAGCTATTCCAAGGCAAAGGGGTAACACAAATTTTAACATGTTCCCAGGAATTCTGCAAATCTTGTTTAGTAAGCAGAGCTTGTTGATTTTCACCTATCCAGAGACTAGATGCTTCTAAAGCATCAATTTAAGTAAGAATATTATTATTGATATGAGTTTGACTTAAAAGTTCATCGGTGATATTGGTCATGATTCATTAGCAGCATGAGCAGTTTGAACAGATTCTTTTAAGGTGACTGCCACAGTGGTGGCAGTGGTGGCTATGATAAAGGCTAAAATAAAGTAATAAGCTTACTAATGATTTTTTTAGGTTTAATTGTTTAAGAATCCCCCAAGTTACTCCCTGAGTTTGGATAATGTTATTGCATGGTTTTTTCCAGGAGTTCCATTGCTCCTCCATCATTATCTTCTCCATCTGTGGTAATGAGTTGAATGGGCAATCCTTCCAGTTCATGGTATAGCTTCACATTCTTTGCTGGCAGCTACCAGGGGCCTGTTGGAATAAGTACACAAGCATACCCTCTCTCCCACGTTAGGAGGTTACACGGTCCTTTTTAAGATCTATCACTTAAAATTTCTTTGTACATAATTTTAGCTTGTATTTGATGAATCTTCTGAATAGGCGAGAAATGTTTTTCAGCTGTTGAGAGCCTGTTTTTATTACAATTTTTAAAATTCAAAGTATGTAGTGCTAGGGCTATTGAGCTTTTTTGTTTGTGTGTGACAGGAAATTATATTTATATTTAGTTAGTGAACTTTTGTTAATAATTGAAGGAATATAAAATAAGCAAAGATTGTTTATAGACTGGGGTTTAACTGTACTATTTCGATCCTTCACAATATACACACACATTCATATGTTACTAAACTGGGGGAAACACTGATATTCTTGACATTGGTGGCTAGAGACCTGGATACATACAAGATAAATGCTAGTATGTACATTTATTTGAATAAGTTTATACAGATAATTAGAGTGAGAAACAAAAATAACATAATTAATTAAAAGATTAAATTAATATTAAATAGATTTATAGAATGATAGATAAATAGAGCAGTATTGCATATAAACTTACTACCATTTAGCTATTGGTTGGGAAGTTTTGAATTAGTAGCTGACACTAGAATTTTGATTGAAAACACTTGTGTAGAGCACTTCTTCCTAGGATTGGCTTTAATTGAGCTGACTAGTGATTATTATTATTATTTTTACTGTGTTCAAGATTAATGAACTTGATATTATAGATGCCAATTTTCAAACACAGTGTTAATTCCTGAGGAAGTGGCCAGACTCTTCAGGAAGGAATATAACACTCTCTGGGATGTACTTTATCTGTTTTTATTTGTTATAAAACATCCCTGACATGCTCTCTGTTCTATTTTTTATTATTTTTCTTGAAATATGAAAATTCTGACTAGCAGGACATTGGTTTGTTGATTAACAAAGGTTTTTGCATGATGTTTCTCTTTTAGGTTTGAATAAAATCCACTAAATTTTTTCCTAATACATTCCGTTTTAGGATTGTTTAAACTCAAAAGAAGAGATCTATATGTACATTTAATAATATATATTAATGTGTAACTTACTAGTTATTAAGTTTCTTAAGTATGTAAAGTATTGTATTTTTAAAGTTTTGATTAGTATTTAAGCACTGTATACAAAATTCACAATTATAGCAGATTATATAACAACAAATAAGAATAAGACTTCTAACTAGCAGACATCAAATGAAAAAACTTTTATTTCTTAGGGGTTTAAGATTCCTAACCATTAAGGTTATATAGGTTAGTAGCATGATCAAAATAACTTTCTTTTTTCTAATTTGTATAGCTTGTTGTATAGGAAACAACAAATTATTATTTTGGCGGGGCTGTAGGGCAGCACATAATTTGTAATCTTAATAGCTGCATTGGTTTGGTTGTTAAGCATTTTAATTGGAACTGGGGCTGTGACTCACAGTGTTGAATTTAAACTTAGTTTATTGTTGGCCTTTTTATAGGCAGGGGAATGTCAGCTGGTCTGACTTGTTTAAGGAGATACTAAAGAGAGCTTTAGCAAATTTTAAAACAAAGTGATAGTGACATAACTGCATATTAATTTTTTGCAAGAAATTGGCAATATTTGGGACTGCTGCATACCACAGTTGTGTTATTTCAATTTACCATAATTTACTGTTATGCATTACCCCTGGCAGCTTATCATGACTGCTTTCATTCTGTAGCTATAGAGCTGCTTTTTCAGTAGAGGAGGGGTAAATTAGATGAACATGAGTTAAAGCATCCACCTCTTGATTTTTAGGGAAAGAGGTTGTTTTTGTGACATATAAACATTGCTAAATTTTTAGGAATTTTATACACTGAGTAGTCATATGAAGCTTTTATTTGTACAACTTTAATTAAAGAGGGTTAAAGAATCTCTTTTTAATTTTAGAGCAATTTCAAATACTTTCCATTTAGACTATAGCATATCAAATAAACTCAACTGTTTTATTACTTTACCATTTTAAAGGTGAAAGAACCAATGTTTTCCAATAGTTTGAATAAAAGGCTACTTAACAGGATTTGACTTTAAGAAAGCAGGTTTGAACATTAGGTTCCTTTAAGAGTGATAAGAATTGTTTTTCAAAGGAAATGATAAGGTTAAAGTATAAGAAGCTATCTTGATAAAACAGACGTTCTTTTTTTTTGTATATTGATTATTCAAGAGACATATCCTTTATAAACCTTTATTAAAAAAACCAATTATTTAAGAAACTTTGAGAAAGGACAAAATTTTAACTTTGCATCACTATACTATTTGATACTAAAGACTTTAAACTTTATAGATAAACTCATTTAATTTTACTTACCTCTGAGTACAAAAAACTTTGTATCAGTATACTATTTGATAATAAAGCCTTTGAAACTTTATAGACAAACCCATCAAGTCTTACTTAAGTCTGACCACAAAAATTCTTTTTCTGCACACCTTCTGTACTTTCTGTATTCATTCAGGTTTTGTCCAACATTTTGCTCTTTCTTAATAACCAGTCATTTTATCTTAGGACAAAATTACTTTCCTTTTCCTTAATAATAAAAACACATTCTACATACTTTCTATTGTTAAGTTATCAAAATGATTTTGGAAAACTGTTCCCAAACAAACCTTTTACAACATACATTTACTATCAATGCTAAATAAATTTGTCAAAATAATGATTCAATTTGGTTATAACTACTTTTATTATTTTAAATTATTATCCATATTTATTTATTAATATAAGTGCTTATTTAATTTTTGGGCATTTGAATAAATCTCTTTTAATAAGTTTCATTTATCAATTTATTACCATCCAAAGTTATCAAAATATACACTGACACTGAATAAACAGACAAACATAAAACACATTACAATACATCAATAGAAACATACATATTTGATATTACTGATTTTGAGAATTTTTTGGAAACTGGTTTGCCAAGTCTTCCTACTCTCCCAGTGATGTAATTTTATAGCCCCCACTAGCCCACAGCCACATTAACCACAGCTGCTGATGGAATGCTTTCCTTATCTTAGTTAACCATTTGGCAGAATGTTTTCTTGCAAGCATGATCTCATTGATAAGGGCTTTACTCAGCACTTCTGTTTGTTGAGTGCAGCATTTTTGATATTCTAGTTGCCAAACACTAATTTGAGCTGTGGCAACAATAGTTTTTACATGAACTTTCCAGTCCCAGGATTTCATAGTCATTAGCAATGGAGTCTAAAATCCACTTAATAATGGAACTGAGAAGTGTATTTTCATTGATACTTCTCCTTAGCTCTTTAAAGACTGTATAGGGAAGTGATTCATGCTGTGGCTGTCCATTTTGGAGAGTTACTGGGAAAGTGTGCCATTCTCTAGCCTCAAGGGCTTCTTTTAAGCATTTTTTCATAACAGGGTGAGGTGTCTGAGTTTCAAAGAAGACTGAGGGTGGAGGAGGAGGAAGCAGAGTAAAATTTCTTCTTCCTTAGGAATGTGGATTTTTAAAGAAGAACTGGGTAAGGAGACAGAGGGAGAGGAGGAAGCTGGGTTTCCTCTTTGACTAAAGCTAAAGGACTTTAGGTTGGGGAAGGAGCAGTAGGCTGGGAAGGGGTTTAAAGCAGGCATGAAGTTATTTTTACTAGGCTCCAGTTTATAAGAATGGAGGGGGGAATTTTCTCTCCCTGTTCATATATTCTTTTTAGATTTTTTCCTACTTGCACCTATAACTCTAAGTCTAACATTCCTCTGTCAGGAAGCTATGGGCAGAGATTTTGGACTAACTTTAGTAAAGTGAATAATTGAGTTTCTTTTACCATAGAGTTAGCTGCCTTTAGTAATTGCTGAACAATTTTAACCAAATTCTTTTGCTCTTTTGAGAGTCCTGAACCCATAATGAAATAGAAAACACACCTAACTGAATTCTTGACACATAGGCAAATATCCCAAATGGGCTTTGCTGTTCCCTTACCTACGGGATGATGAGTTATCCAGATAAATTTCATCCCTTTGATGTGCCACTTGTGCTGCTGGTCTGAGTCACATCGGGATCACCACTTGCAGGAATTTGTCTTGCATAGTCTTGTGAGGGTCTGTCTAGCAAAGCCCATGATGGTGCAATGAAATTCATCTGAACATGGAGGTTGAGAGAGGTTAGGGGGAGAGCATCTGAAGAAGCTATTCTCTCAAGTTGATCACCAGCATGCTTTTTATTCAGGATTTTTTCACACTCAAGGTGAGGAGGAATGTGCAGGGGAACAGGCAGGTATTCAGGTTGTAAATCACATCATAAGAATTCCAGTCTGATAATGGAGAAACAAGTTTACAGACATATTTAGTGATCTACATAGGAGATAGTGTAGGAGATAAGGGAGATGAAATAAGCAGGAAAGTTCTGGTTTATGGCAAGTATTGATAGTGGTGAATTCTCTGTGTGGGCAGAGAAAACAGGTCTCCAAGCTATTTCTTAGATGTAAAGATCAGAGGGTTTCCACATTGAACCTAATATTATATATTGCCTAAAAGTTGCCTCCTGAAGGCCTCCTTGTTGCTCAAATGTGACCTCTGTCTAAACCAATCTCAGCATATAAATGCACCACCTTCCCCTGGTGGGACATGACATCCAGGGAGAAGCCTCCTTAGCACAAATGAATATTACCAAGAACAAACTAGCAATGCATCTGGAAAAAGACCTAGATCAAAAGGGCAAATATTAATACAAATGTGTTTTTATGGCTAAGAGATTTCAAAGTGAGTTGGGAGGTCATTCCAGAGGTTACACTTATGCATGGCTTAGCATGATATTATTGACTGCCACAATAAAAATTGCCTCAAACATCAGTGCTCCTGAGAGTGTAAGAGAGATCCAGACACTCTAAATAGGGCAGACAATCTCAGGAATTCAGCATCCTGTCAGTGAGTTTATAATGGAATCTATGCTTCCCAGTGTAACAGTTAGACCTTACACATGGCTCTTATTCCCCTTTTATTGCAAGCAAGTTAGCACTATTCTTGTTAAATATATGTATCTTTGGTTTGTTCATGTGCTGGTTGAGTCCTGAATCTCAGTGAAGTTGCGACACCTACTCTTCAGTTCTTTTAACTCACCCAGGTCAAATAACAATGAGATGATGATGGGCAATGATCATCCAAAGGAACAGAGAGTGCAACAACTGCAAGCAAGATAGTGCCATCCATCTGTCCCATGGGAACTAAGTCCACTCTCCATTAGAAAGAGACTGGGCATCATCATCCCAAAATCTTCAATATTGGGGATTGAACAATGGACTCAAGTAGACTTATTATTATTCTATTACATGCTTAGTATTATTCTAACAATTGAAGAACACTCATGAGTGATACAAAGGCAGTGGCCACCAGAGGTTCTGAGGGGAGAGGGAAGAATAGGTGTAACATGGGGGCATTTTTGGGACATTGGAATTGTCCTGCATGTCATTGCAATGATGGATAGAAGCCATTACACACTTTGCCATAACTTTAAAAATTGTGCATGTCAGCGTGTAAACTAAAATGTAAACTGTAGTCCATGGTTGGTAGCAATGCTTCAATATGTGCTCATCAGTTGTAACAAATGTACCATAGTAATAAAAGATGTTGTTAACATGTGAAAGTGTGGGAGGGAGTGGGAGTGGGGAATATGGGAATCTCCTATATATTTTTCACCAAAATGAAAAGAACTTTATTATTTTTTCTTATTATAAAAGTAAGACATGTTTAATGTTAAGAAAAAAGTTTTATTGTGTGAATTTAGAAAGTAGAATTAATATGCTGATCATAGCTTAGCTGCAAGGGAAAAATTGGCTGATATTAGGAAGCTGCAATTCTCTCCTGCTCTAGGGCAAGGAGAGGATAATGTTAAGAAGCTCCAACTTTCCTTAAACAAACTACACTACAAGTTAGTAAAGGTGTTCAAGGGTGCAGGAAATATCTTAAAAAATAAATAAGAGAAGAGGGGCTTCTTATGTCAAAGAATAGTTGAACCAAACCCAAGTGTCATCACCTAGAGATGAACTATTTCATCTCTGCCTATGCATCAGTCTTTACTGCTGGTAAACTGTTTCATAAGTGCTACTAGTGAAATTGTCTAAAAACACAAGATGTTTAGAGAATAACTTAGGCTTGGAATCATTTAAGTTAGACATTAACCACTGTTCAGCAACCCCTTCAATTTGGGCTAAATTTTAATATCCCATTGGATTTATTCAAACTGTCACCATTTATTGAGTGTCTATTCTGTGCCAGGCACTTGCTAGAGTACCAAGGGCAAAGAGATGATATTCCCTACTTTTAGTCTAATAAAACCAATAAATAAGAAAAGCAAAGTTTCCACAGTGGGATAACTGTCTGACATAGAGTAATTCTCAATAATTAATACTGAATGGTTGAATAAATACCATAAAAGAAATGGGCAATAAAATCCAGGGTGCTTTTCAAAGAATATTTATCTCTTTTATAACAGACAGGTTACTATTTTGTAGATTTGTACATAGAAACATTCCTTAAGTAATAGTAAATACCATAATAGATATGATTTACCAATGTTTATATACCAAAGGGGGGAGAAGAAATAATTGGGGAAAATATTATCACAAATTTTATGTAAAAGAATATTTTAAGTTCTTGTTTGTAGGAATTATAAAGGCCATACATGATTTGAAAATGAGACTGTGCTAACCAATGGGCAAAGAAGAATATCCATTACATGCCTTCTCCTTTTTCTAGTCACTCAAAAATATGATATCAACTATGATTGTTGTTGCCTGCCATCTCACGTTGATTTTATCTGTGTTTTTACCATGATGGACTTTTCTTTCCACATAAATTTGAGACTCCTTTTTCATATACTGATATGTTACATCTAGAGGCCTGGCCAGAATACTGATATTCTGTGCTATGATGCCTTTTGACTGAAATCACACATCTGATAATCTTCACTTTTTCTTAAAACCACATCTCATTTTTTGCTGGAGAAAATATTGTGACTGGACTTTTTCAGTCCTCCAGTCTCATGACAGGGTCCTGACACACTTGCCCAAGTAATTGTACATGATTTTACACATCTTTTAAGAACTAAACTGCTAGCTACTTCAGACTTATGTCTTACAAATGGATGGTGTACCTATAATACATGTATTTGAAACAATTCTTCTATTTTCTTTTCTTATAATCTAATAGTTTTTGCACAGACTCATACCCTAATTCCTCCCTCACCTCATGCTTGAACCCAAATCAATCCCCTTTACTTTTTATGTAACATTTTTGTAATCTAAAGCTTCTTTAAAAATAGAAAAAACTTTTAAAAAGGAGTATGGAGTTATGATAAAAATAAAGCATCACATAAATTAATATTCATTTCAAAGTCATACCTGGATCAGAACTTCTCTAATCCCTTGGGATTTAATAGCTTTTTTGGGAAAAAAATTAACATACCTTTTCCATTTCTCATATAACTGATAACCCTAAATGAGTATTTGGAATGAAAAATGGCTTCCCATTAGTTAAATTGGGTTAGTGAAATCACGATATTCAATTTTTACACAAATCATCCCCCACAGTATGTTTAGATAAGCAACCTAATGTAGGGAATGATTAATATTAATAGGTTAAAAGATTTTATGAGATTTTGGTTATTTGAATTTGTCAGTGAGATCATAAGGCAGAGTTTGAAGGTAATTGGCTGTTGTTAGTGCTTTTGTGTGTTTATTAAAGAGTGGCAATGTGTGGTAGTGATTTCTAAGCAACCATGTTTCCTTACATCCTATTACAAATAACTAGAATTTCACTTATGAATACATTTTAATAATGGGTTGGTAAAGGTATCTATGATTTTTGGGATTCCACAGGCTTACATAATAATAGAAATGTGGGGCATTTTTGATCAATTAAATTTCATATTTAAAAAGCTGTACATTTTTTCTTTTCAAATACTTATTTATAAAAATTGTAAGAGAAATGAAAAAAGATGAATATTGATAGATTACATGTCCTATTGAAATAAAAAGGAACATATTTATTTGATGAATTTTCCCCCATCATCATGCCCAGAATCATCTTCATGGCTTTGTTTCTTAGACTGTATATCATGGGATTCAGTGTTGGGGTACTATAGTATAGAACATAGAAATTACAACATCAGAAACAAGGGGAAATCAAAGTTGGCTTTAGATGAGCAATGAAGCCAGAGAAGAGAATTAATACAATGACCACAAATTATAGAAGGCAAATGGAGTAAGGTTTTCATTGACCTTCAATTGATAGAATCTTCTTGCTAGTGGAAAAGATGTAGACAGAGGAAATGATGATGAAAATAAAACAGTACAAATCCAAAACTACAGTAATGGGGATGGGCAAAGTTTTACTTATTACATTTTCTAAACAAGAAATAGCTAACATGTGTTGGATGTCAAAGAAGTGATGGATCACATAAGGAGAAGCTACCAGTTGTGTTTATTACAGTAATCAGATCCACATCCAGCCACACAAAGCAGCAATATTCACACATGTGTTCTTAATATTTATCTTATACACAAAGTTACATAGGGCTCATAATCTGGTTACTGTAGCTATCAAGGTCAAAATATATAAATATAAGTAAGCTAAGGTATTTGGTATCCCTTTTCATCCAATTTTTTACTTTCCTTTATTTTTCCCCCTGTGGCATTTTCTCCAAATCTAACAAAATGAATAAGGTTTTTCCCTACAATCTTCTTTCTTTCTTAATTCTCACACTTCCACTATGATTACATGGAATGATACTTGACCTTATTTACTTGGTATTTGAGATATTGCAAATTTTTTTTTAAAGATTTATTTATTTTATTTATTTATCCCCTCCTTGCCGCCCGTGCTGCTGTGTCCATTCGCTGCGTGTCTTCTCTGTGTCTGCTTATCTCCCCCTTGCTGTGAGGTCCTGCGGCATCAGCCCACAGCGCCGCACCTGCTCTCACAAGGAGGCACCGGGAAGCGAACCCGGGGCCTCTCATATGGTAAACGGGTGCTCTATACTTTGCGCCACAGCCGCTTCCCAGCGTGAGGTTGCTGCATCAGCCCACCGCACCGCCCAGGCCGGCGTGCCCTCACAAGGAGGCCTCGGGACGTGAACCCGGGCCTCCCATATGGTAAACGGGGGCTCTATCTACTGAGCCACACCCACTTCCCTGCAAATATTTTATAACAGTTTTCATGTCTATCCTTCCACCCATTCCACCACCTCATGAAACTATATCTTTCTAATAATATTAATGCAAATTATGTGGCAGGGGATGAAAGATGACACAGAGTTTGAGCTACATTCAGAAGGTCTTAGTCGGATGAATTAGTACATTTGGCAATTCTTTTGGCAGTGGTAAGGTGATTCTTCCTATTTGTACATATATTCTTCAATCTCATGTGAATTTAGTAAAATATTAGGAAATGTGCTTACATTTCCTCCCTAAACTCTTCCTTTTAACTCAGATATTTATGCTCTTTCAATCTCTATGATTATGGGTGTTGGAAAGATCAAAGAGTAAATGTTGGAAACTGAATTTAGGAGAGACTTGATGTAATATAATTTTAATTTAAGAGAGAAAATAATTCTATGTCTTTTATTAAAGTACAAAAAAAAAGAACTAAGATGTATTCGAGTGCTTATGACCATTTTAAGAAATGTTTGTAATGATAAAATTTGATTTGCTTTATCTCTTCTGCTCTTTCTGATAAAAAAAATATTGTGAATATTTCATCATATAAAATTACAGCCCCTGAGGATTTCATTTTAGAATATTGTTACGGCCATAAACAAACATATATATAACATGCCTACTTTCTGTATTTTTTAGTTTCAGCTAAATAAAATTTTATGGGGATATTAACTCAAACACAAGGTTCCTTAATGATTCTGACTTCATTTCCTGTCAATAATGTTTCATGGGCAAAACCGAGTGCCTTTCATTGCTTCAGTAAAAGCAATACAATCCTCTTTTATCATACAAAATACCTGATGTTTCCCCTGTATTGTGACCTGTTTTCTCTTTCTTTTCATCTTTATGCATATGAAATATGACATCATTTAATTGTGTTTGGGGAAGAAATTGAGATAATGTATATTTAATTCTGTCATTGTAAACAAAATTATGTTTTGATTAATTTTATTTGTATTTTATTTTGTCTCATTATGTAAAATATTTTAATAATACAATACAATAAAGTAGATGCGTGTATGGCTATACATGACAATGTAAATGGTTTTGGAGTGCCAACATGGTCTCCCAACATAAACATAGAAAATGGATAAAATATAGGAGATGATTTTTTTCTGGGAGTGGACATGAGACAGAGTGCAAAAATAAAAACCCTAAATAAGAATGATTTAAATATATTCACTTATTTTTCACTGTGAAACCATGATAAGTATCCATATCCTACTAAAAGAGTTCAGAACAGAACAAGATTCAAGAAATTATAGCCTCCTTCCTAACCAAAATTCAGGTTTAAGAATATTAATATCATAGTATTCTACTAAAAGCAAAAAGCAGGAAAATGTATGAAAGGATTTGCATATTATTCAAAGAAACAGTCCATCTGCCTTTAAACAAGCAGTAACAATAAACAAAAGTTTAAATGTAGCCTATACCTGCATAAAGAAAAAACCAATAACAACACAGAGTTACATAAATAATATAGATACTGTGTTTATATCTAAACCTCATATTTAATAGAACTGTCATAAAATTTCTCAATAATGCCTTTGTATGTACAAAGTGAATTTCTCAATGAAATTTTTATTTATATAGTTGCAAAATTATTCATTTTCTTTGATAGAAGTGACTTTGGTTCCCTTAAAACTGCCTGAAAATAGCTGATTGCCATATCATCTCGTTAATTTTTGTGACTCATTAAATTACATGTTTAACGTTTATTATGTGTATATCTATGTTGTATTGGAATGTTGGTCATACTCATATTGATATTTTATGGTGTATATAACTACCATCTTATTTTACTGAAGCAGGTATTTACAAACTTGCTACTTGTAACAGCAGGTCATCTTCACAGCTTTAATCTTTAGATCTGAAATGGGGAGTCAGAGAAGTAGTTTGAGGAGAGAAAAAAATAAAAAGTGAGTGAGGAAGCCAAGAGTAGTGAATAGTTTGATGCAATTCAAGATCTTTAGCTCCAATAAACAAAGCAGGTTGCTGTGGATAAACAGTTTACCTGGAAAGATAAGCAAAGGATATTCTGCCCACCATTTATTCCATTTTATATATTTGATAAGGAAATGTCAGCCATCACCACTAAAATATTACTGCTTTGCTTCTCTTTATTTCTTTTTCTTTACTTCTTTGTTCCCCATAGTCCTGAACTTGTATCTTGCGTGTGTGTGTATGCTTGCGTAAATGTGTATGCACATGGGAACTTTCATTTCTTTCTCCTCTGTGCAATCTTCTGAGTAATTTATGATCTCTATCTTCAAGCTCATTATTTAGATTGAAAAATTTTACTTTCATTAGACCTTTAGTTAAAGCCATAATCTACTTCCATTTATATAAACACAACTTACTCCTTTTTTAAATCTAGGTGGCCAAACCTAATTTACACATTGCTTATGAATCTTTTTTTAAAAATTTCAATGAATTTTTTACATCTGATACATGGTACTTTATGTTCCAAATACAGCCTTGCAATATATGGACTCTTAACATATTGATAAGCCTCTTTTTTATACAGTTCTAAACAAGCTATTTGGGAAATATTAACACATGTAATTAGCAAGAAATTCATCATGATGCATTATATTAAGTGGTAACAATATATATTAATTTAATAACTCAAATGAAGATAAAATAAAAAATCAACCTACTCCAGTATAATTGTGATAAAATCAGTTTTTATCACAAAAATCATGAGATATAATTAATAGCTTGTTAACTTACTAAAATAGTTTAAATTACATTATTAATTCAAAGTTTACAAAAATATTAGCTCTGAATATTGTATCTAACAAATGTTTTAAACATATTCTACTTCATTTCTTGTTTAATATATCTTTGTGATGTTTGTTTTAGCCGAGCGGTTGGTAGTGAAAATATAATAGAGGAATATATTCAGATTAAAATATAAAAATTACTTCCAAGCAAAATATTAATATTTTAAATCACTTAAAAAGAAACTTTGTATAGAATTCCAATATGACAACATTTCAAATGATCAATGTGTTATAATATTTTATAACAATTACTGGATATATACTATATTAAAATCAGTATTTGCCTGATTTCAAAGTCAAAGTTAAATATTGCCATCATAAGAAGAATTCTTTGAGAAAGAGTTAATATTAAATTAACTGTAATTAAAAATATGTGTTCATAATAAAATATTACTCTGTAGGTATTAAAATATTTGATATCACAGATTAGAAACAAAATGTTTCAGCCTAATTAGTAAGTAGGTAGCTTCCCGGTCAAATTAGGTTTGGAAGAATGCCATAAATAAGGTTTTCAATTTTTATCAAAATTTATTCTTCTTTTCTTCATGTTCTTTATACTACTAAGTTGACATTGAAAGACAATATGATTTCTGCTTACATAGAAAAAAATTCTCCCTCTTGATATGATATTATAGATATAGTGCATGTAATTAATCATAATAAGATTCCCAACTGGGCATTTTTATTAATTACCCTTCCATTATATTTAACTAAATAGCTGTAAATAAATACAAACTTGAATTATAGTATCATAATTATGGTGCTATTCAACATATATTTCTAAAAAATATAATTATAATGTAGTCTGATAAGCAATATTTGGATTTTACCATTATTAAATAGGTAATTTCTTTTAATTGCTCTCAAAATAGTCTCCTGTTCAGTAGGATTTTATAAGTTCTCAGTAATTTCTTTGTAAATGAAGTTACATTATTATTTAGAGCTTGCTTTCCTCTTGCAATAAATGTAGGTTTATCATTTAAAGTGATAGAATTTAAGTATCTCAGGTGTATATCATGTTCTACATTAATTAAATCTTGAACCCTTGTCTATATTGAAAAGTTATTATCCAGATACTGAGTCAAAATATCAATACCATGCCTTTTATATATTACTGATGTTATTATTCACTGAAATTGTCATGCTAATTAAACCAGATGTTAATCACTGTGAACTCATGGTCATCCATTATACAAATGTTAGGAGCAAAAATAACACTGAAATAAAACTTTTAGTATTTGAATGTAGCTGAAACCAATGGAAAAATAATGGCTGAAGACTGAGGTTTAAATCAACTTTATACCATGTTAGAGAAATCAGAGATAACAAAATGAGGAGTCAGTATTGAAAAATTAACTGACATGGTCCTTGTATTACAATTTCTATGTAATAAACAGTATCAAAAAGCATCTAAGTGTTAAAGAAAGGATTCTCTATTTATTGGAATATATAAACAAAAAACTATATTCAGTCATTATTAAAATATAGTTGCAAAGTAGATGATTATGTGTATAAGTAATTATAATACTATATACATGCAAAGATAATATGAACATTCAAAATAAGTAGGTGATTAATTAATTTTGAACTTTATCATTTTTTGGCTTTGCTACTCTCTGTTTAACTTTTTGTTTCTAAATCATTGGTATGTGTGGTTAATAATAATGGTTAAAAAAATAAGATCCCTCATCCTCCAAAACCAAAGCCAATATTTTCTAAGGAATAAAGATTGGGAAAATATATAAGTGAGAACAAAAACAAAGTTTAAACCATTACCTAATTAAATTCAAATCAATGACTTTTTCCCAGAAAAAAAAAAGTGTTTGCTGTACATTTATACTTCATTTAAGGTCATGAGACAGAAATTCTGATGAAAATCATAAAGAAAATATATATTTCAACGAGTGGAGTTATCTGAATGAAGCTGGCAAGTTTATACCTTTTTCCTCCTGCAGTTTCTAAGGCTAGAATTTGGAAAGGCAGTGGAAAAACAGAATACTGAGAAGCCACATATATTACAATTTGAAATATGTCAATTACCTTGTACTTCTCGGTAACAATAGAAATCAATGAATTGTATCTATTTCCAAAATTTGGTTAAGAATTGGTATAAAGGCAGTGACCATCAGAGGTTCTGGGGTTTACAATTGATGAACATATTGGAACATTGCCATTAAGTGTTCATCAACTGTAACAAATGTACCACACTAATGAAAGATGTCAGTGTGGTAAAGTGTGGGAGGCAGAGGAAGTAGGGCATATGGGAATCCCCTATATTTTTGATGAAACATTTATATAATCTAAAGCTTTTTTTAAAAAAAAAAGAAAAAATTATTAAGTAGCATGGTTTAATTTAAGAAAATTTTGCAACTATTTCTGTAATTAGAAATCATTTTTTAAAAGATATTTCTTTATATTTCTTAAATGTTCAGGCAATATAAACACATTAATGTAGTAAATGTAACAGTTTATGTAGGGGCAGGAAAATCACATGTATATTGGGAAGAGTAAATATTGCAAGAAAATGCATCCTTCCTGTTTTCTTCAATGACATTTAGGAGTATACTATTGAAATAGAAGTACTTGTTTATTGATTGCTGTGCCTGTTATGTAGGTTTATGTAACAGAATGAAGATTATCAATGAAAACTCAGAAAAGATTTGTTACAGGAAAAAGATATAGGGCAGCAGGAACAAGAAAGTTCAATGCAACATTAGGGAGGTTCGGAAAATTCAGGTACAGCTTCCAGTGACCTTCACAATCACAGAAAAAGCTTCTTCTCAGAAACACAAACTGAAATGCTTGGGAGAATATTTAATTTCAGGCAAGCCAGAATCTCATTTGAAAAGGAGAGTTTTAGGGCAACTCTTTACTCATTCAGCCCAAACCTGGAACTGTGAACAGGTTCAATAAACAGAAACCAAGATAGCCTCAGAGAAACCAAGTGCAAAAAATGAATGTATCAATGTGCATATTTTCTAAGGTTTTGTATATAGACTATATATACAGTTATATATATATATATATATATATATATATATATATACACACACACACACAAGCATATAAAGGAAAATATATGCCAGTATTTCCGAAAGATATATCATATATGATATAGAGTATATGTATATGAATAAACTCAGAAGCTATAACATTTCTGACCCAAGCATAGATTAATTATTAAATATTTAGTACTTTTCATTCCAGATTAACCAAGTATCAGTAACAGGATTCCAGGTAAACTCTGTAGATGAGCACAGAGTTCATCCCAACCAGTTTAGAGTAACCCTGTACTTTCACAAATATTAAGTGGAAAATACATTTACTCTTGCAAATATAAGAATATTCTCTTCTGTCAAGAGTTTTCTCATCATAACTTCTCCAACCCCAATTTTGTGGCCTTGTTTCTCAAACAGTATAGGATGGGTTTAAGTGAAGAGATAAAATACAGAAATAAGATTGATGGAAATCAAGGAATACTTTAGACACTAAAATACCATTAAGGTAAACAATGGAAGCAGTTGAGAGGAAAAGTACAGCATTGGCCATGTATGGGAAGCAAGTGGAATTTGTTTCTGACTCTCCTTCTTTAAAAGGAACCTTGCTGATAGTATAGACACTGTCGATGAATGAGATTATAATGCAGATAATGCAGCAGAAATTCTATGTACATAAAAGAGAATACACATAATTTCTGTACTTCCAAGTGATTAGTTACAAGCAATAGCTTGAAACAATAGTAATAATAACTGGGAAAATCAAAAAGCAATTCTAGAGTTGCAATGAATCTACTGTAAGATAAACAAAAGATGCCTGCTCTATATACAAGTGACATCAAGCCACACCCAAAGCGAGCCTCAAAAAACATATTCACAATATGCCCTTTTTCATAATAATTTCAGAGTGCATCAGATGCCAAATGGCAGTATAGCAGCCAATGAACATTGTCATGAGGAAGTATAGCTCAGCAGCTGCTGAAAAAAGCACCAGAAAGACCTGAACAAACCATCAAGGGAAATAGATAGCATTACTCTGAGTCAAGGATTTGAAAATAATTTTGGATGCAATGGTATAAATGAGGCAATGGGCAAGTTTTGAAGAAGGAATTATGTTTTTAGGCAAAACATATTAAAACATTTTAAAAACTAAAATTAGTTCAGAAATTTTAATTAAAATAAAAAATAAAGGAACAAACTAAAACTAAAATAATGGTATTGATTTATATGTTGATTTAATACAGCAAAATTTATCAATTCTGTTAACTAGGGTTAACAGTAATATTGTAATACTTTTAAGCAACGGTAAAGAAGGTATTATATCAATGCCAAGGGTCAAAGATGGGTGAGTATAATGGGTGTGGGATTCTTCCTTTTGGAGAAATGAAAACATTTTAAAACCCAAGCCAAACTCAGCATATGAATGCATTACCTTCCCCCCAACGTGGGACATGACTCCTGGGGATGAGCCTCCCTAGCAACAAGGGATTAATACCAAGTGCCAACTGGAAACATGACTGGAAAAAAATAAAACCTTGAATAAAAGGGGGAAAAGGTAAAGACAAATGAGTTCATGTGGCTAAGAGACTTCAAAGAGAGTCGGGAGGTCATCCCAGAGGTAACGCTGATACACACATCAGTAGGATCTCATAGAACACAAAAGTGGATATCACCCCACACAGAGGGACTCCTGAGGGCTCTGGAGACACTCAGGTCCTATAGAAGGGGGGATAGCCCCAGAGATTGATGCCTTATTGGTGGGCTCTACTTTGGAATCTGTGTTCCTGAGAGTGACAGAGTTGGACTCAAATAAGTCCTCCCTGCACATGGTCCATCACTCCCTTCTATTCAAACCTATATGTGAGGCTGGAGTTTGTAGGTGTACATCCAGAGACTGGAGCCTCTGGCCTGCTTATGTGCCAGCTGTGCCTGGAATCTCAGGGGAGCTGCAACTCCTACTCTACAGCTCAATGGAGTCACCCAAATCACCTGGTGAGGAGACGACGATGATGGACAATGGCCACCCCAGGTAATGGAGAGAGCCTGCAGCTGAATGCAGGATAATCCCATCCACCATATCCATGGGATATAAACCCACTTTCACTGGGAGATGGAGTGGACATCACCATTCCAGTCCCTTCAGGATTGGGAGAAGAGCTATGGACTAGAGTGGACTCAATGGTATTCTGTTGTAGACATATTGGGATTCAAACAATGGAAGAAATTATAACAGTGAGGTGAAGCCAGTGGCCACTAGACACTTTCAGGGCAGGGAGGGGAATGGCAGTTGTAACACAGGGGCTGTTTCAGGACTTGGGGGTTGTCCTAAGTGACTTTTTGGTGACAGATATAGGCCATTTTAGAGCAGCATATACCATGCAGAACTGTGTCGGAGTGTGGCCTATGATGTGAACTGTGGTCTATGCTTAGTTACAAAACCCCAGGATGTGTATTTCCATTGCAGGTGATGTGCCACACTAATGAAAGAGGTTTATGTGAGATGTTATGGGAGGTATGGGAGGTGGAGAGCACGGGAATCCCTGTATTTTTTGTGTAACATCTATGTAATCTAAGCATCTTTTAAAATATATATGAAAAAAAA
>JAQZBX010013026.1:0-40407 GCA_029593785.1 Cabassous unicinctus
AAATGTTATTTGTTATATATATATATACATTTTATAAAGGTGCCTAGATTACCCAAATATTACTCAGAAACTACAGGGATTCCCATGCTCCCCACCGCCCACACCCCCAAAAACACCCCACACAACCATTCCCCATCCGTGTGGTACTACACCCGCAATGGATATACACATCCTGGGGCCTTGCCACCGAGCATAGACACAGTTCACATCACAGACCACACTCTTTCCCACCCAGTTCTGCATGGTATATTCTGATGGAAAATGGCCTACATTCGTCGGTGCTTCGCCACTCAGGACAACCCCCAAAGTCCCAAAAAAAGCCCGAGTATTTCAACTGCCCCTCCTCTCCCTGCCCCAAAAGTGTCCAGTGGCCACTGTCGACTAGAGTGGAATTGGTGGTGTTCTGTTGTAGACATACTGTGATTCTAGTGCTTTTTTATTCTCTATTTCATTTAGTTCTGCTCTAATCTTTGTTATTTCCTTCTTTCTACTTCCTTTAGGTTTAGGTTGTTGTTGTTTTTCCAATTCCTCCAAGTGTGCAGTTAGGTCTTCAATTTTAGCTCTTTCTTCTTTTTTAATATATGCATTTATGGCTACAAACTTCCCTCTCAGGACACCTTTTGCTGCATCCCATGGGTTTTGAAATGTTGTGTTGTCATTTTCATTAGTCTCAAGGTAGTTACTGATTTCTTTGAGATTTCCTCCTTAACCAACTTCTTGTCTAAGTGTGTGTTGTTTAACTTCCATATCTTTGTGCCTAATCTGTTTCTCTGGCCCCTAGTGATTTCCAATTTCATTCCATTGTGGTCAGAGAAATTACTTTGTATAATCTCAACCTTTCTGAATTAATTGAGAGTTTTTCTGTTGCCTAGCATGTAATCTATCATGGAGTATGATCCATGTGCTTTCGAGCAGAATGTAAATCCTGTTGTATTTGGGTGTAGTGTTCTGTATATGTCTATTAAGACCAGGTCTTCTAATGTATTTTTCGGAGTCTTTGTATTTTATTGATTCTTTGTGTAGATGTTCTGTCTAATGATGATAATGGTGTGTTAAAGTCCCCTGCTATAATTGCAGAGGCATTTATTTCTCCACTTAGTTTTTCCAGAGTTTGCCTCATGGATTTTGAGACACCCCAATTGGGTGCATAAATGTTTGATTGTTCTCTGTTCTTGAGAGATTACCCCTTTCACTAATATATAGTGTCCATCTTTGTCTCTTACAATAGTTTTGCATTTAAAGTCTATTTGTCTGATATTAGAAGAGATACTCCTGCCCTTTTTTGACTATTGATAGCTTGTAAAATTGTTTTCCAGTCATTCACTTTCAGCCCTCCTTGAATCCCTGCGTCAAAGATGGGTTTCTTGTAGACAGCATATAGATGGAAAATATTTCCATATCCATTCTGCCTATCTCTTTCTTTTGAGTGGTGAAATTAATCTATTAACATTCAGTGTTATTACTCACAATGAATTTCTTACTTCAGCCATATTTTCTTTGAGTTAATATATGTCATATGTTGTTTTGTTTCTGTTTTTGTCTTTTTAGTTGTTTTTAAACTCTCCTCCAACTCTCTCTCCCTTGATTTTTCCTTTCAACTTGTAGAACTTCCTTTAGTATTTCTTGAAGTGCAGGTTTCTTATTGGCATAACTCTCTTAATTTCTGTTTATCTGTGAATATTTTGAACTCGCCATCACTTTTGAATGCCAGTTTTGCTGGATAGAATATTCATGGCTGGAAGTTTTTTCTTTTAGTACTTTGACTATATCATACCGCTGTCTTCTTGCCTCCATGGTTTCAGATTAGAAATCATCCCTTAATCTTATTGTGCTTCCCTTGTATGTGATGGCTCTCTTTTCTCTTGCTGCCTTGAGTATTTTCTCTTTGTCTTGAGCATTGGGCATATTGACAAATATATGTCTTGGAGTTTGTCTGTTGGGATTTATATTGTTTGTGGTGCACTGTGCTTCCTTGATCTGCACATCCATCTCTCTCAATAGGGTTTGGAAATTTTCAGCCATTATTTCCTTCAACACTCCTTTTGTTCCATTTCCCTTCTCTTCTCCTTCTGGGGTGCCCATAATGCATATGTTTGTGCATTTTCAATTGTTGGTCAAATCCCTGACTCCCTGCTGGATTTTTTCTATCTTTTTGTCTATCTGTCCTACTATCTGTTTGATTTCAGATGTATTGTCTCCCACCTCACTAATTCTTTCTTCTGCCTGTTCAAATCTGCTGTTATGTGAATCCATCATCTTTTTTATTTCTTGGATTGTGCCATTGATCACCATCATATCTGTCATCTTTTTATGTATCTTTACAATTTCTTCAGTATGTTCTCCCAGTGTCTTCTTAATATCCTTAATCTCTTCCTTCATTTCATTAGTTGGTCCATGATATTTGTTTAGAAAGCTTTCATTAGTTGTTCAATGTTCTGCATCTCTTCCTGGTTTTTAGTTTGTTCATTGGACTGGTCCATGTCTTCCTGTTTCTCAGAGTTGTTTGCAATTTTTTCTTGCCCACTAAGTCGTCATTTTATTTTGATGGGCTCAATCAGTTGATTAGATTCTCTGTCTGCCCTAGAGTTTTATTTAGCTGGTGTTTCTGTGTGTGTGTTAAATTTTCTCTTTGACATGTTTTCTTATTTTATTTCCTTGTTTCTTTCTATGTTTCCTTGAAGGCAAAAGATTAGGGCCAGAGGAATCAAAAATGTGAGAAAGGAAGAAGGATAATAGTAATATTGATAAAAGTTAAAAAAGGGGCCATATAATGCTTAGGGAAATGAATATTTAACTCATGTTGGCAATGTAGAGTAATAGAAAAAAAAGTGGAGTACCTACGTTGGGCTGGGAAACCAAATATAGAATATATATATATATAATGATTTAGAAGGCTAGATTGATGAGGAGTGAGAGATAGAATAAAGAAAGGGCTGAAAGGGAAAAGTTAATATTAATAAGAATAGAGGAAAACAGAATAGATAGAATAGAAATTGACACCCTTAAGTTGTGAGCTAATGAAAAAATGTGGTATGTACAAACCACAACAGAAAGCAGAAGGCAGAAAGGTGAAAGAAGGAGAAGATATAGCTTCGGAGACAAAATCAGTATAGACAGAGAATGTGAAATCACTGAAGAAGCACAGGAAAGAAGAGACAAGCTAGCAGCACCAAATTTTTAAAAAAAGGAAAAAAGAAGGAGGGGTGGGAAGAGGAAAGAAAAGCAAGAGACAACAAATAAACAGAGAAAAACCAAACAACCACACAAACAGTCAAAAAAAGCTAAGGAAGACAGTGTTTCTTCTTGGGCCTTTGTGGAACCTCTCAACCTGCTTGTGTTTATCAATCAATTGCCCTGCAGGGTTCTATCTGCAGGTTTTGAGGCAGATTTTAGGCATTAAACTAAATTAATAAGAAGAATTCATTTTTTATTTTTTGAAGTGAGTGTCTTCTTTTTTTTTTTGTGAAATATGAGACCCAAAAGAATTCCTCATCTAGACCACCCCCTTCACCAAGGGAACCCTTACTAGCCTCATGGAAACTAATCAATCACTTACCACTTCCTAGCCTCCTCAGGGGAGCTGAAGCTCTGATGCTTACCAGTGCAGAATGATAAAATTGGCTGACTCCACCCCTTCTGGAGCCAAGCCTCAGTGTCACCAGGTGCTGGGTAAATCAGGCTTCCTCAGTAGATTCACCTCTCCCCTCAGCCTGGTGCTGCTTCAAGCCAACTTTTCTGCTCCCCAAAGCTATAATGGGGTCCAGGCAGCAAAATCCACAGAAGGGAAAACCTTCTCCACCTTCTGTCAGAACCCTCCTACTCTCAGAGAATGCTCCCTCTCACCAGGTTGCCAGTGGGCATTGGGGAATATCCCTGGACAACTTGGTAAATCAGCTTCCTCAGCAGATTCACCCCATCCTCTGTCTAGTGCTAATTCAATCCAGCTATTTTGTTCCCCAAAGCTGCAAGGGGTTCCAGGCAGCCAAATTCTCACAAAGGAATCCACTCTCAACTCTTCACCAGTACCCTCCCATTTTCAGAGAATGCTCCCTCTCACCGGGTTGTTGGCAGGAGTCGCAGCTCAATCCAGCCTTTTTCCCTGATGATGGGTCTCAGCAATCTGTGTTAAACACCACAGGCCGGCTTAAAACTCATGAATCTCTACCGAGCAATCCACGCTGTTGAGCTGCCACAGATAGCTGTTGCCAAGGTTCTTGCTCCATTCACCCCAGCACAGACCCCCAGTCAGGACCCTGTCCTCAATCAGCTGTCCTCAGAGAGTGAGTCAGTGAGTGCCCTCTAAAACCGACACCATTTTCCTCTCCCATTTTCCTCTTCACCTCTGATTCCGATATGGCTCAGTCAAAACTGGCCAGTCCCCAACATCTCCACTGGAAGGTTGTATTAATTTGCACACTCCTTTCAGTATTATAGATGTATTTACTTTCTCTCAGAATCTATCAGAATTGTCTCCAACAAGAGTCCTGAATCTGTAAAAGGTCCTACCGCATGCCAGATTTTGAGCTGGCAAAGCCCTCATGAAAAGATATCTGGTAAAATACAACTTGTCAAAACATTACTTAAGAAAGTAAAGAATAAGCCTGTTTCTGAGAACAGTGCAAAAAATAAAGTTTTAAAGAAGAACACATCAGAGAGCCTGTGACAAAGGTCCCTCCTCAGCCTCAGGGATATAAAGGTTGCTCATTACTCACATGGACACATCTGAAGAGTCCCAGAGGCCCTGTTGCTCATTGTGGGTTGTGCATGGGTTATGCAGGAATGAAGCATTTCTCCTCCCAGTGGGGGCAGCACCAGGGTAACTGGGGATGAACTTGGATGGTTTCCATTGCGATTTACTCAAAAAAGGCAGTTTAGTGCCCTCTCCTGGCTGGAAGTCCACAGAGGAGTATCCTTCAGGATGTGACTGGTGGTGAAAATGTGCCCCCTCTCCTGACTGTGGATAAGTCACTGAGGTTGTTTTCAGGGTGTTCAGAGCCAGGAGACTGAGCCTGGGTGCAGTGGACTCCTCAGCACAGTCAACACTGAATGTTCAGAAGGAAGGATCACTGGAAAGAGCAGGAGACAATGAACCTCCACCCCATACCCAGGTGTTGACCCCCAACCCCACTTATCAGGACAACCCAGGATTAAGCTCCTAGTGCAGAAAAAAAGTTGTCTCTGCCCTCCCACATTATTCCCCCACTGGAACCCTGCTGAGCCACCGTCCTCCCCAACTTCATTTCACCAACCTTCTGTCCTGTCCAGTCAGGAGATAACCACAGTTTTTTGGTGTTTTTATTAAGGCTGAAGGAGGTTATCCTGTTTAGGAGCACATTTCCAGCTGGAAGCATGCAGGCCCAACCTCCTGTTTCCAGCCCAGGGTGCACTGAGATGCAGGGGCCAAAGAAGCCCAGAATGGGGACTGCTTAAACACAGACAGTTGTTAAGTCCCTTCCTCCACAGCCTGCTCCTTGAGACCTTCCCTTAGGAATCTGTGCCAGGTATTCACAGTGTGTGTGAGTGTGTGTTGGTGGAGGATGACTAGTGTGTTCCATGATGTAAGTAAAGAAACCTCTTTTGTTTTTCATTCTTGTGAATTTCTCATGTTTGCTGCTATTAAGGCACATAACATTGTCCCCAGGGAGTGAAAAATTAACAAGTTAAATAGAATTGCAAAGCTTATTCTACACTGACAAAACAAATTACGTTCCTCAATGACTTTATATCATAGTATCTAATCCATCCTGAGCACATTGGAGTATATAATGTTTACATCCTACAAGGTGTAGATCAAGTGTCTTAGGACCTGAGCTGCCTAAGTATTGGTCTCCACCTGTCACTGTGTCTGGAGTGTGCCTTAAGCTCTCTCTCTGCATCTCTGTCACCACTTATATATAAAGAGGATGAAAACTCAGAGGGTTACTTTGAGGATCCTGTGGGAATGAAGTAAAGAGCTGAGAATACCTGTGTTCCCTTTTAACACTTTTATGGTCTGTTTTGAATTTAAATACCCTGTGAACAAGTCTCAGAGTAACAATATGCAATATCAGAGTCCTCCCTAGTTTCATTTTGCCACAGTTCTTCAGAATTGTGATTTGTGTGGTTCAACCAGGTTTTTCCATTTTTTTCTTGCAATAGTAACAAGGCAAATGAAATCACTTCTCTATGTTACTGCTACAGGTGTGTGAAATTATACTTACAATGGAAGCAACTGGGAGACTAGGTATATTCATTTAAATTGAAAACTAACTAGAAAAACCTCACATAGAACAGTCTTGCAACAGGAGTATGTTGGGACCATAACCCAGGTATTAAAAACATATTTTATTGGGCCTTGGTCCTTATCTCTCCACTCCATTATGCATTCTAGGATAGCAAGATAATCTGTTTAGCATCACTTTGAGTTGGCCACTGCCAAGGAAAACATAAAGTAAAATGTCTCCCTCAACTTAGTGATTCCTAAATGGTTTGGTGGTGTTTTCTGTTAGAAAAACTGAGGGATGGATATTCCTGAGTGTTGTGTTTTCAGATCCCCTACTGTTGTTAACCTGACTTATTGTGGGAAAGCCCTCCCATAGAATTCTACTTATGGATCTTTATACTCTGACTTTGAGAAAAAATGTTGGGGAGGTTGAGGTGGGAGAGGTTGCTGAAGGGTGGGGAAGATGTAGAGACCCCAGATATGGAAGCTGGAACCCTGAAAGGCCCTAGAATAAGCCAGAGAGGGGGTCATGAAACTATGGTCCTTGCATGTCCCCAAGTTAGAGGGAAAGGAAGATAGGATGAATGCTATGATTTTATATACATGAATGCCATAGTTTTTTAGAACAGATTATTCCAAAAATATTTCTGTTGTTCAAAACAGGAGCAGCTGCTTACACCATAATGAACAGGATATACTAAATATGCATTATGAATGCACTTTCAAAACACCATTGCTGCTTTTAGAGCTGAGTCACTTGGGATGTGGCTAAACATGAGGTAAGACATTATGCACTATAACTCAGAGACCAGCTCTGTGTTTTTCATTGTGGTATGAAGTCTCAAGATTGTCCTTGATAATTATGCTTCATAGATGATTTTGCAGAGCATTGGACAGAGCTGGCACTGAAAAACTATGTGGGAAGTTGAAAATAATTAATATATTTGTATGTATGTGTGTATAAATGTCTGTATTGTGTGTATAAATCTATAAATCAATATATGAATTAATAAATATATGTATATATTTGTATAAATATGTGTGTACAAATATATGTGTATATTCTGAAATAAAAGGGAATGAATACTTTTTATAATAGAAGTGTTTACCTCTTTAAGATAAGTATTAGAAAGATCATTTCTATTGATGCAAAGGAGACACTTGAAATTTTCAGCCTCTAAGTGTAAATGAGGATAGCTGGGACCATATAAGTCATGCCTAGAGGTTTCTCTTAAGGGAAAAGAATGGAAGGCTCTTCCTGGCATAATGTTATATAACTCAGTACTTATAGCTGCACTGTCTGGATTTCAACACCAGTTCTTCCCTTCTTAGATAAACTACTTAGGAAAATTTGCTTATCCTCTCTGTCCCTCCATTTACTCTTCAGAAAGTGGGATTGAAGTAACAGTGTCCTTCTCAGAGAGTTTGTAAGAACACTGATATAAAAATGCTTAGAACATGCCACTTAAATGTTAGATGTAACTATGGTCATTAATTCTAAAAGTAATCTTGACAGAAGATCACAGTTTAGAACATTACAGGTAAATGAAGTACTGGTCTCTTGTGAGAACTCTCACTCCACTCACATTAGGAAAATTCCTTACTCTAAAAGGACCAGTAGCTGCCTTTACTAAAGCTTGTCTCTCTGCCTATTATTTAAAATTTTGTCCTCTTAGTGGCAACAGATTTTCATTATCCCTTGGTAAATGGACTGCCCACAACCTCCTATTCTGCTAGAATAGGAGAATCTTTTGATGAGGGTACTTCATCTCAGGTTTGGGCCACCTCAATCAGGATGGATCTTAATCCTATTAGAGGAGTCCTTTGTAAGAGAATGAAAATCATCCAGAAAGCAAACCACAGAAGGAGCAGTCAGAGCAGAACATCAGTGGAACTTGGAGTATCAAATTCCCATCCTGAGGAGCTCTGCTACATACTCTAATGGAGCAGCCAGAATCCTCCAAGTACAGGGGCAATGACTAGTTAAGGAGGAGGATGCATTGACAGGCCCTTGATATTGATGACTGTGCTTATAAATATTTACTCTTGAAACTTATACTTAGCCTAGTATTATAGAATACCTAAGAGTTCCATACTGATAGCCTCCTTGTTGTTCAAATATGGCTTCTCTCTAAGCCAAACTCAGCATAAAAATGCAATATTTTGCCCCCAGTGTGAAAAATGACTCCCAGGAATGAGCCTTCCTGGCACCAAGGGATTACTAACAAACCCCAGCTAGCAATGCAACTGGAAAAATGTCTTGATGAAAAGGGGAAAAAGATAAAGACAAATGAGTTGATATTGCTAAGAGACTTCAAAGAAGTTGGGAGGTCATTCCAGAGGTTATGCTTATGCAAGCCTCAGCAGGATCTCATTGACAGTCAAAGTAGGTACTACTCCAAATAGTGGGGCTCCTGAGGGCTCTGGAGACATCCAGACTCTATAGTTAGGGCAGGTTGCTCAGGAGTTTGGTGCCTTGTCAATGGGCCCTACTTTGGAATTTATGGTCCCCAGTGTGACAGATTTGGTGTGGTTTCTCTACACATGGCTCTACTGTCCCTTTTATTTGAGCCTATAATTAGAACTAGAGTTGGTGAGTGTATATCCAAGAGACTTGAATCTTTGGACTCTCCATGTGCCAGCTGGGCCCTGAATCTAAATTGTGTTGCAGCACCTAACTGGTGAGGAAGAGATGGACAATCACCATACCAAGGTACCAAGGAACCAAGATAGTCTACAACTTCAAGCAAGAGACTCCCATCCATCAGCCATATGAGATTCTCAGTTAAAGTTGGAGTGGGAATCACCATCCCAGAATCTCAGGATTGGGGAATGAACTATGGACTTAAGTAGACTTACTGGTATTCTTCTATAGATATATTGTGGTTATACCAATGGAAAAAATTATACCATTATTGTGGAGGCTGTGGCCACTGGAGGTTTTGAGAGTAGGAAGAGGGAAGAGCAGGTGTAATACAGGGGTATTTTCAGTACTTGGGAATTGTTCTGAATGATGTTGCAATGACAGATACAGGCCATTATATATTTTGCCATAACCTACATAATTGTGTGGGAGAGAGAGTAAACTACAATGTAAACTATAATCCATTCTTAGTGGCAATGCTTCAAAATGTGTTCATCAATTACAATGAATGTACCACACTAATGAAGGAAGTTGTTAATGTGGGAAAATGTGGGAGGTGCAGGGAGCAGGGCATATAGGAAGACCCTCTATTTTTTATGTAACATTTATGTAATCTAACTATCTTTGAAATAATTGAACAAACAGACCCTGAAGAGAAGGAAGAGACTTGAAGGCTCTGCAATGTGCCTTGACAAGTGCCAAGCTAAGGGCCAAGGATCACCAGAAGCCGGGTCCAGAATGTCAGTCTTCTAGGAGAAAGCATCACCTTGATGATGTCTTGATTTGGATTTTCTCTTAGCCTCAAAGACATGAGCTAAAAAATTTCCATTGTTTAAGCCAATCCTTTGCAAGGTATGTGTTTGAGCATCCAAAGAAACAAAAATACTCATCAATTAATATTATTTAAACATCTCAATATTCACATTCAGCCTCTCTCCTCATTTCATACTTGTACAACTACCCAACACATTACTTTGATGACATTTCCTTCATTTCTGTCCCTATAGTGACAGTGATCATACTATAATCTGGACTTCATTCCTGAGCATTCAACTCTGTATGCCTGTGTCTTATGTAAGGACAGATACAAAGTTAAAAATGAGAAGGTCTTTATTCTCCCTGTAGAACATAAGGGAAGAGACATCCTTCTCCCTCCCATCTTTCTGAGTATTTACTTTAGAAAACCCATAGTTATAAGTAATACTACTGTCTCTCTCCTTTTGAAATGCATATATTTGAAATGTGTGTAAAAGTTTAAATGAGTTTCTTGTAAATTTTATCACACATGGTCTATACAAGAAAGTAAGCCATTTCTTTGAAATGTAATCAAAGAAATTTGCTCTAAATTTCCTTCTAAGAGAAGAGTATAACTTCTGGAGATGGGGTTTAGCAGAGTGTATTCCTGGTTCCAAATTGTAAACCTACCTCTGGTCATGAATATATGAGAAATAACTAAAATATGTGTGCAATTTTTTGCATCTTCTTAGTCACATATAAAAGCTTAAGATTTATTTTTCTCTTTGAATATCTGCAGATTGCCTGTGGTGCATCACATTTTGCTTTAATGTTTATCCATGATAAAATAGTTTTTCTCTCTTCTACCTTTGTAGAGAAGTTCTTTGGTTTGGGAGTTGATTTTTTTTTATTTATTTATATTTCCCCCCAAAATTACTGGCCCTAAATTAAAATATATCTCAAATTGAAGACATAACCTTCCCCCAAACAAGTAAAAGTTATATCTCCTCCAATTTTCAAATCTTAACTAATGGTTTCATTAGACAGCCAGGAATTAATTCTTGAAACACCCTTTCAGCACCATGAATCTCAATGGAGCATTATTACTTTCTCTGCACTGAGTACTATTGTCCTCTTTCATCAACTCCCAATCTCACACAGACACACACTGACCATCTGTTATTCACTTTCCTTCAGTGTCAGTTTAAATGTTATTCCCTCTGAATTCCTCCTTTATCTGAACTCCCACTTATGTTAGCCTTTCCCTTCTGTGGCTGAGATCTCTTGAACAGAACACTATTTCATCTTCAGGCAATACCTGTATTCTGTCATTATCTGTTTATTTATTCATTCATTTCATTCTCTCTCATCTTCCCCATGGAACTATCTGCAGAGAAATAGACTGCAGAATCTTAAAATAAGAGAGTTTCTACTCTGACCATTACAAATGAACTAAATTCCAGGGGACTTCCTTCTAAACAATAATCAAATCTGCCCTCAGATATTCTGCCACCAAATATCTGCAGTGAGATCATACAATTATCTTCAGATTAAAATTCATTTACAAAACAAAAAGATCCATATCTCTTGGGGAAAATTCTCACTGGTATTCACCTGAACTCAAAGACATGGAAAATCCATGTACATTGGGTCATTATTGAGTGTGTTAACACCACATTCCAGAGCTCAGAGCCTCTTTCTTTTTTATTTTATTAAAGAATTGGGTTTACAGAACAATCATGCATAAAATGCAGTATTCCCATATACTATTTCCCAACAACAACATTGGTGTGGGATATTTGTTATCATTTATGAGAGCACATTTTTATAATTGTACTATTATTAAATGTCCATGGTTTATTTTACAGCTCAATATTTGTGTAGTGTAATTCCATGGATTTAAAATTATTTTATTATATTAATATTTATACAATCTATCATTTCCCCTTTTAATCATATTCTGATCTATACCTCAATGTTGTTAATTGTATTCATAATGTGCTACCATAACCACCATCCATCACCAAAACATTTCCATCATTCCAAGTAGGAACCCTATTCCTTTTAAGCCTTAACTCCCCATTCCCTATCCCTATCTTACCCCTGGAAACCTACATTCCAGATAGTGATTCTAAGTTTGATTACTCTAATTGTTTCAAATCAGGGAGGTCCTACAATATTTGTCCTTTGGTGCCTTCTTTCACTCAACATGATGTCCCCAAGGTTCACCAATGTTGTTGCATGTATCAGGATTTCATTCCTTTTTACAGCTGAATAATATTCCATTGTATGTATATACCACAATATATAAGCCTTGCATAAAAAGGGCACACCCTGTTTACCTTGAATGCTAATGAAGAAAAACCTAATCAAAGTATCACTAAATAAAAGTTTTCCACCTAAATATGTAAAATATGCAAATACAGTTAATGAAAATAGGTTATATCTTTTCATTCTGTAGTTGCTCTAAAATATCCAAAAGCAAACTTCATTCTTTTTCCAAAGGTCTCCTTCTCTTGTGGATTCTAGTTTGGGAAGGGGGGCAATACTATAGAGAACTTTCAGAAAGAGGATCAGTCCTGCTTAAGACTGTGAAACTACCAACATTCTCTCAGGTTGGGAGCATCAATGTTGTTCTGTATAAGTACAAATAGTTATGCTGCCAATACATAGTTAATGGAAAGCTAATTTTCATGCATCTAGTGTGCATATGCTTTACTATCAAGGAATAAAAATAACATAGAACACAGATCTCTTCAATTCAGAATTATCTGGTGTCATAAAAACTGTAAAACCCTACAAGTCTCAAATATTAGGTATTCAAAGGAATGAATTATCCAGTTTCATTACTGATTTGACTATAAATAGACTATTTTTAAATAAAATTAAGCTTAAAGATCTTAGGCTATCTCCTGGGAGAAATAAAAAGAAATTACTTGTAAAGAAAATTCAAGCAATATATTTATATTTTGGGTAGAGACAATTGTTTCCAAAGGGAATATTTTATCTTTTAATATTTTAATAGTTTTCTGAATTTAAAAAAGTATGCTCTAGTATTTTAGTAGCAAACATTTTTGGTAGTGAACTTCAATATTATTATTCTCTTATATGTGCCTATGTTTTTACATATAAATGTGAATATGTCTTGATGTTTAAAATTTGTTCCTCAGATACTATTGAGCATTGACAGGCATTTTGCTAGTGATTGGATATGCAGTTCTGAGAAAAAAATATATGTCCTTCCTTACTGACTTTAATATCTAAGCATCCAAACAATTTTTTAATTAAACATTGCATTAGCATTTGAACATGAAGTTCAGTGTGTTAGCAGAGAGATGTATCAAGCCCATATGAAGGGGAGGATCTACTTCCAAACTCTTTGATCTGGTGTTTGGCAGCATTTCATTTCTCTTAAAGGAACTGTTGGACAAAGGGATGTTGGTCCATGGCTGTTGGCTGGCATTGTTCTCATTTCCTTGTTAACTGGACCTTACAACATAGATGTTTGCTTCATCAATGCTTACAAATTGAGAAGGTAATAGAGTCTGCTATCAATTTGAAACTCAGAGCCTTTTGTAAATCAACCTAGAAAGTGATTAACCATTCCTTTTGATGCCTTCTAAACATTGCATGCTATTCACTAGGTCCAGCCCTCAATCAAGGGAAAGGGATTATTCTAGGGTGTGAACCCCATTCAGCAGGGTCCTTTTGGGGTCCTTTTATAAATCTGCCTACCATCCTGTCTTTCTCAGGCTTTAGTTGATATGGGGTAAGCCAGACACTAGTCTTCCTGCAGATTCCTTGTTCAATCAAATGTCAGTTTTTGGCTGTGCATCTCATTTTCATTTCATAGTCTTTTTACTTATCCAAAATGATTTCATTCCATAGGAATTTGTTGAGAACATAATGATTGCCTTGTATTGAGCTAAGGGCAAAATGTAAACAATAATCAATATGTTTTCTCATGTGCTTCAGTCTTTTGAGTGGGAGTGTGTTTCTCCTGCCAGCAACAAGTGAATTTCTGGAGTCTCTGGCAGCTTTTGGAATCTGATGAAAGTCCCATCTAAAGAGGTCAGAAAAATTAAGTTTTTCTGGCTCCATGCATCTTTTCATCAAATTAAAAATTATATTGTTTGGTAATCAGAACTCTGACCTATGATTTCTGTTCAGTTTAGTATCTTTTTTATTTGTTACACATTGACTATACAACTCCTTACTCTGCTGGGTTTAGGGAGATGGAAAGACCAGAAGATGTCTCCTTGGAGAACGTTAATGTTTTAGCTTTGCTCATTGCAGGATGGAAAAGGTGACAACTATAAGAACTTCCTCAGGCAAATGCCAATGTGATCTTGAACCCTATTTCCAACCCTAGGTCACCACCACAGTCTGCCATCCTCACTCTGCAACATCCTTATTGATTTATGGTTCTTTCTAGAGATGTTGGCTTGTTTAAAAAATTGCACACAGTGGGGTCAACTTGAGGCTGGAGGACAACAGGGGAAATTTAGAAAGTGAGGTACAGAGTGAGGGACACATGGATAAATGAAAAAAGAAACCAAGGTTTCTGCACACATCCATGACCATTGTGCAGGTAAGACTGTCCTCTCTCTTCCAGCCCATCCCCCACCTCCCCTCTGGAAGTCTGGCTGCCTCTACTTCTACTCCAGGTATTAGTGCTGTGTCAATGGCGCCAAACAGTGAAAAGAGCACAGCACTCCTTCCTCCAGTCCGTGCCATTAATTTTGCCCAATCATAATCTTTTGCCAAACACTCAAGGACATCTTATCCTCTACTCAGCCTCTATGCTTGTCCCATGGTCAGGCTGATAGATTTGGGAAGGACACCCTAATACCTAATCCACTGGTGTAGGTCATTGTCCATGTGATGCTAGTATGAAATTGTGTGTAGGAGAGGAGGAGAAAGAGTGTCTGTTGTGTATTTCACATCCCAGTCATCTCAATCTGCATCTGGAAGAATCCCCCTTCTCTTCAATTTATTGTTTAGATCGAGGCATCCCACCTCCCAACCACCCATTAATTCTGCTAGAAGTGTAGAAGGGAAAAATCAAGACCTGCATATCCTGGTAGTTTCTGATAGCTTCCCTTATATTCCACAAGGGAATCTGGAACTGATTAAAATTCAAATAAGCTCCACTCATAACCTATCAGATATTCCAGTATTTCTGAGGTAAAACATATTTTCCTTTAGCCGAGATGATGGTCAAAGGAGTATTTTTAGACTCAAATCTTCACAACCAAGGGATGGTTGTAGAAGGCTTTCATGCCTCTCATTATGTCCAGTATCCCCATAAACATGCAATCTGAATAAGAGCAGTTTGCCTTTCTTGTAAACATACCTTCATGAAAGAAAAACCCACGGCACCATTCAAGGGACACTGCTACAGTGTGGTCATTTTCCTTCAGAGCCTCCATCCTCCTTCATGCTTCACTCATGAGCCACATCTGGTGTGTAGGGGGCACTAAGCATCAGAGGATGTCCATTATCCATTCAGAAGAGGATCTGATTTCCAGCCCCCTTTTCTCTTAGCCTTCTCTTCAGATTTTTTTGGCACTGGGACCTCAAGAGGAGCTCAGTCTTAGGGTGAAAAAAAGACAGAATTGACCAAGTAAAAACACAAATGGGGACCATTTCCCTCTTGCATGTGTCATTTCCCAACCTCTGCTGCTATGTATGAGGAACTGAAATCAGACCTCTGCATGAAATAACCCCACTGGTATCCTTAGACCTGGTCTCTGTATCATATGTACCTGGGGCAGAAAAGAATCCTTTGCTAAGGCCCTTGACTCTGCTCCCCCTTTCCTTTTACATGGAGGCTCCCCTTATCAGATCACAGTGCATAAAGATGAAGCCTCAATCCCTATGAACTGAGCATTGGAGTTAAATGGGTCAGTGGGGATCCACTCAGAGAAGTGGCAGCACTTCCTTGTCAATTCTGTATAATGGGGAAATGTTGAAGCCACATAATTTGGGCAAGCTCTCCTGGCTAGTGGAATACAGCCATAGGATATGGATCTAGGATCTGACTACAGGGTCTGAACACTTAACTGCTCTGGAGTTAGTGTGATTCAGGATGTGCCAGAAAATAGAGATACTTGAAGTTCATCACTTGGAGGATTTTGTCTGGAGATTAAAATGTAATGATAATTCCATGACACAGACTGTATGATGCAATTAAAACTAAATATGAATTTGGCAGCTAAAGCTTGTAGTTCAATGACACCGTACCTGGACTTTTTTCTTTTCAGTGAGTTTGGCCAGCAGAACCCATTTTGAAACTTGGTTCTGGCCAGACTTGAATCATGGTCAAGTGGAAGTTGAAAAAGACCTCCATGGTAAGATTCACCAAAAAGCATCTTCTGCTGCCAGTCCAGGAAACAACAAGGAGAAAAAAACCTATTTGGAAGCTCTTTTCCCAGTTGTAAGCCATTCTCTTAATATTTAAAATTTTTCAAGAATCACATAATTTCAAAAAACTCTTAAATAGTAAAATGGGGGCTGTGTTGTTACTATATATGGTTTTCTTTAAATAGCACTCAAAACTTAACTTCATTGCTTGCCTGTCTCCTGTAAATGCTTTGTATGGCTGTGACACTTTTGTGAATGATCTGCTGACTTGTGTTGTTATTTTATGACTCAGTGTTGCTATAATTCAGAATCTTTTTAAAAAATGCACTCACCCAAATGTTCATTTAGTATGATGTTAATTATTATTCTGTAAAATGTTCATGAAAATGGGTAACTCCAGAATAGATTTTGATTTTTAATAAAATTTGATTTTGAAAAAAATACAGTAGAGCCATAAAACAAAAATTTTGAAATGGCAAAAGAAGAATTAAGTAAAATTGAAGAAAGAACATCAGAGCTTGAAAACACAGAACAGAAAGAGAAAAGAATGGAAAAAATGGAACAATGTCTCAGAGAATTTAATGACAACATGAAACACACAAACATACATGTTACCATTGTCCCAGGAGGAGAAGAGATTGGAAAAAAGGCAGAAAGAATATCTGAGGAAATGATTACTGAAAACTTCCCAGCCCTTATAAAAAACATAAGTATCAATATCCAAGAACACACCAAACAAAATAAATACAAATAGGCCTACTCTGAGACACCTATTCAGAATGAAAATATCAGAGATAAAGAGAGGATTCTGAAAGCAGCAAGAGAAAAGCAATGCATCACCTAAAAGGAAACTTCAATAAGATTAAGTGCTGATCTCTCATCCAAAACCATGGAGATGAGAAGAAAGTAAAATGATGAATTTAAGGTACTGAAAAAAAAGCGGCCGGTCAGGAATTCTTCATCTTCAAAAATGTCCTTCAAATATAGGGTGAGTTTAGTCTTCACAGATGAAAAAAAAACATGAAAGAGTATTTTATCAGATCACCAGATCTACAAACGAGTGCATCCTGAAAGGAAAAACAAAACTGGTAGACTTGGAGAAGAGTGTACAAATGAAGATTATTAGTGTGGCAGTTTAAGATTATTTATGAATCCCCAAAAAAGAAAGATTATGTTTGTAAACTAATCTGTTCCTCTGGGTGTGATACCCTTTGAATGTATTAGATTCAGCTGACATGCCTTGATTAGGTTATCTATTAAGATTAGGGCTTTGATTTGACCACTTCAGTACAGCATGACTCAGGTTAACTCCCCACTTCCTTGGTGGGCTGATATAAATGAGCACTCATTCAAGAAGACACACAAGAAGAGAGAGAGAGCTCTGTCCTATTTGATCCTGGGGCCCCAGGGAGACAAGAGCCATTCACCTGATAGTTTTCAGCAGAAGAGAACAAAGCAGTGGATCACCTGAGAAGGCCCAGAAAGAATTTGTGCAATTATTTCTGTGAGACACTTATTTAGGAAGCCCTGAGAGATCAGGCAGAGACCACCCACATCTTGCTTCGACATGGGGTAGATGACTTTGTTGAGAAAGTACCTCTTATGCTACCTTGAGTTGGACTTTCCATGGCCTTGGGACTGTAACCTTTTACACCAAATAAATACACTTTTAAAAAGCCAACAGATTTCTGGTGCTTTGCATCAGCACCCTTTTGGCTGACTAGTACAATTTAGACTTAAGGCTAAAAAGACAGACAATAGTAAGGTATGACAAAAGAAAACCAAAGGAAAAAATGGATGAAGTAAGTAATGACTTTACAGTAATAATATTGAATACTAATGATTAAACTTCCCAATCAAAAGACATAAACAGAATTGATTTTCTGAAAAATGAGTCATCGATATGCTATCTACAAGAGACTCACCTTGGATGTAAGGACACAATCCGTGTGAAAGTAAGAGATTGGAAAAAGATATTCTACACAAATATTAACCAAAATGATCTAAAGTAGTGATTCTATTATTGGGAAAAATATTTTTAAATACATAACTGTTATAAGAGATAAAGAAAGGCATTATACATTAATAATGAGGGCAATTCACCAATATGAAATAACGATAAAATATTTATGCATCTACTCTTGGTACCCCAAGATAGATGAGGCACACACTAGCAAAGCTGAAGGAAGAAAAGGCATTTCTATAATAATAGTTGGGGAACTCAATACACAAAATTCAGCATTGGAAACAACATGTGGATAGAGGACAAATCAAGAAACTGAAAGCTTGTATAATATGATGAATAAACTAGAACTAACAAACATTTATAAAGCATTACACCCCAAAACAGAAGAATATACATTCTTTTCATATGCTAATGGATCATTCTCCAGGATAGACTATATGTTGGGTCACAAGATTGGTCTCAAGAAATGTAAAAAGATTGAAATTATACAAAGCATTATCTCTGATCATAATGGAATAAAGCTGGAAATCAATAACAGATGGAAAAAAGAGAAAATTCACAAAAATATGGAAAATAAAAAACACACCTTTAAATAAACAGTATGTCAAAGAAGAAATTACAAGAGAAATCCATAAATATCTTGAGACAAATGCAAACAAAGATACAACATACAAATAACTATGGGATACAGCAAAAGCAAAGCTGAAAGGGAAATTTATAGTCCTTAATGCTTGCATTAAAAAAAGAAGAAAGAGCTAAAATTGAAGACCTAACTGGTCACCTGGACATACTAGAAAAAGAACAGCAAATTAATCACAAACCAACCCAAAGGAAAGAAATAATAAAGACCTAGAACAGAAATAAGTGAAAATTTAGAAGGAAAAAACAATAGCAAGAGCCAACTAAACAAAAGTTAGTTCTTTGAGAAGATAAGCAAGATCAACAAACCTTAGCTAGACTGACAAAGATAAAGAAAGAAGATTCAAATAAAATCAGAACTGAGTGGGTGTCATTACCACTATACCTGCAGAAATGATACAGATGATAAGATCATATGAGCAACTGTATGCCAACAATCTAGGCAATGTAGATGAAATAGAAAAATTCATGGAAACACATGAACAACCTACATTGACCCTAGAGGAAGTAGAAGACCAATATACCAATCACAAGTAAAGAGATTGAAGCAGTTATCAAAAACATCCCAAATGAAAAGCCCAGAACCAGATGGCATTACAGGTGAATTCTACCAATTGTTCAAAGGTGACATAATGCCAATAATGCTCACATTCTTCCAAAAAATTTAAGAGGAATGAATGTTACCAAACTCATTTTGTGAAACCAGCAACACCCTAAGACCAAAGCCAGATAAAGATACTATGAAAAAAGAAAATTACATGTGAATATCTCTAATGAATATAGATGCAAAAATCTTCAGCAAAATACTTGCAAATGAAATCCAAAAGTATATTAAAAATGTTATACATCTCAATCAATTGGGTTTTATCCCAGGTATGCAAGTGTAGCTTAACAAAAGAAAACCAATTATTGTAATAAATTATATCAATAAATTGAAGAAGAAAACCCACATGGTCACCTCAATTGATGCAGAAAAGGCATTTGAAAAAATACAGCATTCGTTCTTGATAAAAACACTTCAAAAGATCAGAATATATGGAAGCGTTCTCAACATAGTAAAGTGCTTATATGAAAACAACACAGCTAGCATTGTACTCAGCAGTGAAAAACTGAAAGCTTTCCTGCTGATATTGGGAACATTACAAGAATGTCCACTGTCACCACTGTTATTCAATATTGTGCTAGAAGTTCTAGCTAGAGAAATTAGGCAAGAAAAAAAATAAAAGGTACCTAAATAGGAAAGGAAGAAGTAGAACTTTTGCTGTTAACTGACGATATGATTCTATACCTAGAGAATACTGAAAAATCCACAACAAATCTAATAGAATAGATGAGTCAAATAAAGTGGCTCAATACAAGATTAATACACAAAAATCAGTAGAATTTCTATACACTACTGATGAGCAATCTGAGGAAGTCAGGAAAAAAGTCCATTTATAATAGCAACTTACAGAATCAAATATTTGGGAATAAATTTAACCCAGGACATAAAGGACTTCTATTCAGAAAAATAAAAACATTGATAAAAGACACCGAAGTAGACCTAAATAAATGAAAGGACATTACATGTTCATGGATTGGAAAATTAAATATCACAAAGATGTCAATTCTACCCAAACTGAAGTACAAATTCATTGCAATCCCAATAAGAATCCCAACAGCCTTTTTATTGAAGAAATGGAAAAGCCAATTATAAAATATATTTGGAAGTATAAGTGGTAGTGCATAGCTAAAAATTTCTTTTTAAAAAATCATGTATTTGCAGGATTCTCATGTCCTATCTTTAAATCATATTACTTGGCTACAGTGGTAAAAACAGCATGGGAAGAAAATTTAGCTCTCATGTACAGGTTCCATGTAGTGGTTGAGCACCTGCTTCCCATGTACAAGGTCCTGGATCCAATCCCCAGTACTCCTTAAAGAACAAAATAATAACAACAAACCAGAATACTACTGGAATAAAGATAGACATATTGACCAGTGTAGCTGAATCAAGAACTCAGAAATAAGAACCTCATATCTATGGTCAAGTGATTTTTGATAAGGGTATCAAGCATTTCCATCTGGGCCAGAACAGTCTATTCAACAAATGGTGCTGGGAGAATTGAATAGCCACATCCAAAAGAAAGAAATATGACCCCATTCACATGTTATTAAAAAATTACCTCAAAATGGATCAAAGACCTAATATAAAAGCTATAACCATAAAACTCCTAGAAAAAAAATGTAAGAAAACATCTTTAAGGTCTTGTGGTAAGTGGTAGTTTCCTAAACCTTATACCCAAAGTTTGGGCAATGAAAGAAAGAAATAAAAGTGGCACTTCCTCAAAATTAAACACTTTTGTTCTTCAAAAGATTTTGTCAAGAAAGTAAAATGACTAATCTCTCACTGGGAGAAAATATTTGGAAACCACATATCCATAAAGGGTTTATATTCATGTTATATAAAGAGATCATATGACTAAATGAAAGAAAAGCAACCCAATTTTTAAAATGAGCAAAAGACTTGAATAGACATTTTTTCAAAGAGAAAATACAACTGGCTAAAATGCATTTGAAAAAATGTTCAATATCACTAGCTATAAGGGAAATGGAGAGCAAAACTGCAAGGAGATGATATTTTGCACATTAAAGAGTGGCCTTTATTTATTTTCAAAACAGAAACTATAAGTGCTGGAGATGTGAAGAAATAGGAACAGTCCCTCACTGTTGGTGGTAATGCAAAATTGTGCAACCTCTGTGAAAGACAGTTTTGCAATACCTCAAGAAGCTGAATATAGAACCGACACATGATCCAGCAATCCCCTTACTAGGAATATATTCATAAAACCAGAAAACAAGGAAAAACTGACATTTGCACACTGATGTTCATAACAGCATTATTCACAACTACTAAAATATGGAACCAACCCATGTGTCCATCAACTGATGAATGGATAAAAAAAATGCGTTATATACATACAATGGAATACTATTCAAATATAAGAAGAAATGAAATCGGGATGCATAAGAAAACATAGATGAAACTTGAGATCATTATGGTGAATGAAATCAGCCAGACAAAAAAGGACAAATATTGTATGATTTCACTAATATGAACTAAATATAATGAGTAAACTCATGGAGATAAACTCTAAAGCATAGGTTACCAGGAGATAGAATGTCGGTTGAGAATGGCAGCTGGTGATTTATGTAGATTTTTAAACAAAGTTTATTTGTAAAATGTGGAAATTAATAGAGTTAATGGTAACACATTATAGTGAGTATAACTAACACTGCTGATTAATAAATGTGCTTGTAGCTGAAAGGGGTAGTCAATGGACATAAATGTCAATTGAAAAAAAACTAAGGAATAATCTAGGGACTATAACAGTGGATGAAGAATTTGTTTAATGCTATGAAAAAGAATGTTCTTTTTTTTACAAAGTATTAAGAATATGCAGGAAAATTACAACTAATGTAATTTATGTATGATAATTAACAGTAAAACTGTTAAATTTTTGCAGCAATGGCAAAGAAGATATTATACCAATTTTAATGGCCAAAAATTTGGGGGTGTAAGGGGGGATGGGATTTTTCCTTTTGGAGTAATGACAACATTCTAATATTGACTTCAGTAATGACAGCACAATTCTGTGATGAAAATGAGAGCCAATTAGCTTGCACTTTGAATGGATTGTACAAGGCATGGGACTGTATAACAGTGAATCTTGTGGTGAAAAATGGACTGCTGTTATCAAAACAAAGGTGAGAATGTTCTCTCATGAACTATAACAAATATATAATACTAATACAGGTGATAATAATTGATTTGGCTGGAGGAAAATACACCAAATATAAGATAGAGATATAGTTAATATTAATATTTTGATGATGCTCTTTCATAGTTTGCAATAAATATTTCACAACAATGCAAGGTCTTGCTGGTGGGGTGATATATGTGAGACATACATGATGATATGGATGTTTGTTTTTTAATATACTATTTTATTGATGTATATTCATGTATGAATGACACATTTTAATAAAATTTTTTATAATAATATAATTTAAAAAGTTGAAGGTCAGACTCTCTGATTCTCACTAATAAAAGGCATGTGGAAGTTGTGGTTTGAGTGCCCCTCATGTCACAGCAGTCACCCCTCCCCCAAAATCTGTCACAGGGCACAACAGTGGTCCCCATCCCACTATCTCACCTCCTGAAGTTGACCTTGAACTGCACATGTTTGCCCTCCTCCCACCCTTTTCATGCTTACCATTCTGTTCCAGGCTGTCATGTGCTACTTAAAAGAGGTCAATGATGGGTCAGAAGGCATACTTTATACACTGAGACTATTTGTGTGTGTGTGACTGTGTTAGCAGAGAGGGTTAAGTGACAATAAGCAGTACAGAGCTTCTCTCATTCTTGCACAGATGTATGAGGGCTTTAGGACTGATTGACCTAGTAGTGGTCCAGATGATGTGAACTTATCTGGTTTTCTTTTCTCAATCTCTGAGTGTTGAACTTTCACATACCACAGAGAATCATAGGAGGCATATAGTCCTGGATGGGATCAGAGAGGAACCAGTACAGTGGGAATAGGAAATGGACTGCCATCATTTAAATTCAATTTATAAGCATCCCACACTTTCTCTGGAGGTCCAGAAGGATCAGGCATTTGCCCTGACCTTGAATGTCTGTTTGTTGTCCTATAACATGGCTTGGAGAGTAAATGAGAGACTCAGAGTCCAGCCAATGAGCACTTCCGTTTGCTCATGAAGTGTCACTGGGCTTTGTAAATTAGCAAGAAGCCTCTTCACTTGAATGAGGACTTTGTTGTCTCCATGGCAATGTGCTCTGTTATCCAGTCTCTGCTTCTGTGGAGTGAGGTCCCTGGACCTGACCAAGCTGGGTGTTCCTGAAAGGTGACAAATGAGAGGGAATCTTGAGGCCTGCTCTAGAACTTTCCTGCCACAGCTCAGGAGGGCTTGTAGACAGAATCACCTAATATACATAGAGTTTGGCTCCTTCTACATCTCTCCAGTTCCTCAAACTGTACTGTTTGATCTGCCCTCCTCTGTCCATTTCCCTTGTCTGTTCTTTATTCAGTCCCTTCTTACTTGTCCAGTTTTTCTCCCATGTTTCCCTTAGCCAGTTAATTATTTGAAGCTTCACATTAACCTGTTCCCCATATGGGTTATGTGGGTGCAGCCTGAGCTAATGATAGGCCCTAGAGAGAGACCCTGGATCCCTAGGAGACAGAATATGAGGGAACTCAGAAAATACTTTGAGATATATGAAAATGAAGGTACACATTAAAATTACATGGATGCAGGAGGAAACAATCCAAGAAGGTATCAGAGTAGCTCAGGCAGGGTGAAGCTCTCTTGCAGATTAGGAGAGAAGGCATAGAAGTAGTCTGAGGGAGCCACTTTGGGGACTTCTGCAGGCCAGGAATGTGCCATGCACTCATCCAGGAGGAACTGTAGAAGCAGAGCAGTGAGGCCAAAGGGAAAACCTACAGTTAATATGCCTGAAAATGGGAATGACACCCACCCCCCACCCCAAAGGTGAACAGCCTCAGTAAAAACTGTGGCTGAATAGCCAACAGAGGAGGGAAGGACAGATTCCTCCGAGAGAAGAGGGAGGGTGCAGTGGAGGGCTGGCTGTAGTTTCCTTTCTGTGAATCTAACATAATTCACTAGCTCAAACTGGGTAGTAGAAATTGAAGGACTCATCTCCAAAGAAGGGTTTGCTGAAGTGCACCATTTACTGGCCAGCTGGAAAGTGAGGAAGACAGACTGGTCTCACCTGATTCATTCCTAGGCAATGTAGACCTGAAAACACCCAAGTAACAGCTCCCTGCCAGTTTTGACTACTTAAACATGACAATTTTAAAGTTTTAGGAAAAAACCTAAAAATCGAAGGATACCTATGAAATAAAACCACTAGGCAAGAGACATTGATCAACAAAGCAAAATCATCAGTAAGCAGATTCCTAGTTATCAACAAAAGATACCCAAACTAAGAAACAGGAAGATGTGGCCCACACAAAGGAAAAGGCAAGAATCTAAATGAGACACAGGATTTAAGACAACTAATAAATGATGTTCAAACAAACCTCCTTAATCACTTTAAGAAGATGAAGGAAAATATGACTAAAATGCAAATGTATAGGAAGGTGACACTGTGAGAGCATAATGAACAATTTGAATGCCTGTAAAAAAAGGAACAGAGTTTATGGGAATGAAAGACAAAATGGGTGAGATTAAAAATACATTAAAGGGGAAACAGATGTGGCTCAAGCAATTGGTATCCCATCTACTATATAGGAGGTTCAGGGTTCTATTCCAGGGGCCTCCTGGTGAAAGGCAAGCTGGCCCATGTGGCAAGCTGGCCTGAGTGGAGAGCTGGCCCATGAAGGAGAGCTGACCCACACAGGATTGCTGACCCATGCAGGAATCCTGGCCTGCACAGAAAGCTGGAACAGAAAGATAATGCAACAAAAAGAGAGACAGAGGAGAGACAATAAGAGACACAGCAGACCAGGCAGCTGAGTTGGCATAAGAGATTGAGCATCTCTCTCCAACTCCAGAAGGTCCCAGGATCAGTTACCAATGTCACCTAAATAGAAGACAAGCCAACACAGAGGAACACAGAGAGAGCAGAGAGCAAGCACAAAAACAATGAGGGGGGAGATAAATAAAAAAAATACAAATCTTAAAAATGAATACATTAGAGGCAGGCATATAGCAGAAGGTTTGAACTATTAGAAGAACAAAAAATTGAATTTGAAGATAGGACATTTGAAATTGAAAAGACAGGAGAAGAGACAGAGAAAAGAATGGGAAAAAACTGAACAGGGTCTCAAGGAACTAAATCACAATACAAAATGCACAAAAATACACAATATGTGTGTCTCAGAAGGATAAGAGAATGAAAAAGGGGTAGAAAGTATATTTGAGGAAACACTGACTGAAAACTTTCCAATCCTTATGAAAGACATAAATATCAATACTAAAGAAGAACAACATACCTCCAGCAGGATAAATACTAATAGACTTACTTCATGACATCTACTCAGATTGTGAAAGCCCAAAGATAGAGAGGAATTTGAGAGTAGCAGGAGAAAATCAATGCATTACTTACAAGGGAGCCTTAAAAGGTTTAAGTGCCTATCTCTCTTCAGAAACCATGGAGGTGAGAAGGTGAGTTTTATATATTTTATATATTTATATATTTTATATATTTAAGGTGCTGAAAGAGAAAAACTGCCAGGTAAGAATTATTTATCTATTAAAATATACTTCATAAATGAAGGCAGGTTTAAATTCTTTTACAGACAAACAAAAACTGAGAGTATGTTACTAAGAGAACCTACAAGAGATATTAAAGGGTGTGTTGCAGCCTGATAGGAAAAGACAAAGTAAAGTGCCCCAAAGAAGAGTGTAGAAATGAAGAACATAAGTAAAGAAATTGAAAGGGTTAAAAGACAGACAATAGTAAGATATGACAGAAAGCCAATGGTTAATATAGATGAACAAAGACTATTTTAGTAGTAACACTAAATGTTAATGGATTGAACTCCCCAATTAAAAGACATAGACTGATAAAAATGGATTAAAAATGAGCCATCTATTTGTTGTCTACAGCAGACTCACCTTAGACACAAAGACAATCAGCCTGAAAGTGAAAGTTTGGAAAAAGATATTCCACACTAATAGCAATTTTAAAAAAGAGCATGTAGTGATATGAATATAGGATAAAATGGATTTTAAATGCAAAACATTATAATGATGAGATAGTTTACTATATATTGATGAAAGGGCCAATTCACCAAGAAGAAATAGTAAATTTTTATGCACCTAACATAGGTGCCTCAAAATACATGAGACACACACTGGCAAAACTGAAGGGAGAAAAAAAGTCTCTACAAAAATATTTGAAGACTTCAACATTCCACTGTCAGCATTAGATAAAACATTTGGGCAGAGGATAAAGAAATTGAGAACCTGAATAATATGATAAATGAGTATATCTAATAGATTTTTATAGAGCATTACACCCCAAAACAGCAGAATATACATTCTTCTCAAGTGCTCATGTATCATTCTCCAGGATATGTCAGATATCAATAAATTTAAAAACATTGAAGTCATACAAAACACTTCCTCTGATCATAATGGAAAAAGGGAAAATCCACAAATATATGGAGATTAAACAATACACTCAAATAATCAGTAGGTTGAGGAAGAAATTGCAAAAGAAATCAGTAAATACAACAGGGCAATTGGAAACAAGAGCACAACATACCAAACATACCTCTGAGTGCTGAGAGGGAAATTTATAGACCTCAATGCTTATATTATAAAAGAAGAAGCAGCTAAAATCAAAGAAACAGCACACCACATGGAGGGATTAGAAAACGAACAGCAAATCAATCTCAAAACAAGCAGGAGGAAAGAAATTATAAAGAGTAGAGAATAGAAATAGATTAAATGGGGAAAAAAAAAACAATGAAAAGTCACCAGAACTAAAAGCTTGTCCTTGGAAAAGATAAAATTGATAATCCCCTAGCTAGATTAATAAAGAAAAAAGAGAGAAAATGCAAATAAATAAAATAAAAAACAAAAAGGGTGACATTACCACTGACCCAGCAGAAATAAATTATACCATAAGAGGAGAATATGAATAACTGTATGCCAACAAACTAGATAACATTGAGGAAATGGACAAATTTCTGGAAACACATGTGTTGACATTCAGGAACTGGGTCCATGAAAACAGTGCCATGGATGAGAAAAAATAAGACAAAGAGAAGAGATAAGAAATAACTTGGGTCAGGGGACCCTCCATCCCCAAAGGGAGGAGAGCAGGACTGCATAAAAAACCATGGCTTTTATTTAGCTTTAGAACAAAGAAAATATGTGTGCACATGTGCAAAGACAATAGATATGTGACAGCTTACACTTTACTAAAGTCAGCAAGTTTTAAGGGTTAATGGCTCAGTTCTCTTTACATTCCTGAATGTATCAGACCTTGTAAATCTTTATCTAACATATACATGTTACCCTCTTTGATACTCAGGATGTCTGTCCACCATTCTCCTCTCAGATCTTATCTCAGTGTCTTGAGACTAAAGGCACCTGTCTCCCACATTCCAAGGCAGGCTGCTTTCTGTCAGTTGCCATGGCCTTTATTTAAACTCCATCATTTCCCCCTTTTTTATTTTTTAATTTTTTCAGTGAAGATCATAAGAACCATTCTGTTACAAGGTGACCTCCTGTACACTTGTCTTCTTCCATAGGCTCTTGCGACTGTGCCTGTCTTAGGTTGTCCTCCTCTGAGAATCTTACCTGTCATTGGCCACAAGGCAAGCCTTTGAGCTCTTACATGGAATACAATTTATATTTATATTTCTTCAGGTTCCTTAAGTGAATATTTTTGTGCAGAGAATTAGTATTAAAATCAAGGGGTTATTAGAATATTACTTTATACTAAATAATGGAAAATTAGTTTTTCATGCCTAAGTTTCTTAACATAAATGCATTTATCTGATCTAATTTTTCATTTTTTCCATGAATATGTCATCACTCTACCCTTGAAAATACAAACAATTAAAATGCGTATAACAATAATTCCTAATCCAATCCAAAATGATATTTAAACTGCTTTTTGTTTCCACCAGTGAAATGGATTGGTAGTATTTAAATTTTCATACAATTCATTCCAAAACTCTGCACCAGGGGTTTCTTTCAATTCATTTTGAGACATGCCCAATACTTTCTTTTGCAATTCTAAAATATCTAAAGAAATATGCTTATATCCAATCAAATGACTCCTTACTTCTTCCCAATCATGTTCACTATTATTATAAGGCAAAGGAGTAATACAAAAATTACTTTTATTCCAATCACATTTAAGAGCTCTTAACAAGTTTAAATTATAGATTTGATTACCCAAATGTATAATAGTTGTTTCAAGATCATTAATATGATTATTCAGTTCCATATCAATGCGAGACTGGCTATGCCACATTTCACTTGCATTTTTATGCCAGTCCTTAACATATTGTTGAGCCTGGATTTCTTGATGTAGGGCTGTGCCAGCAATGGCTGCAGCAGTTATGATGCCAATCAGTCCCAGAATTCCTGCTTAAAAGTCCAATCAGTCTTTTTGTTCTTTTTAAATAATGGTCGAGGAAATGCCACAGCAACTGGGATTCTGGAGACTGCTGCCAATGTCTGGTCATCCAAACCAGTAACCATTGTCCTTTTCTTCTTCTTCTGATAAAAGGAGTTTGATTTTCCTGCAAATATGAATTCTTAAGACAGGTAAATAAAGAGCAATTGGAGCAGCTAATGTTCCTTTCACCAAAAGTTACTTTTCCAATGATAAACATATAAGATCTCGTACATATACTGTAAGAAATTGAGTTGATTTTCTTTTTAAACTGCTAATATTAGTTTTACTGCCTTGCCATTCAAAAATTGGGCCAGTTCACAAAAATAATTTCCCCAGATAACTTTGAGTTTTTTTAAGTTTAGTGTCCATTGGTTGCAGGATATATCTTCCTTGATTTTACCAATTTATTGAGCTGTTAGTAAATGCTGTGTTACCAAAATTCCAGAAATAAGGATTACTGTCATTAGTGATTATGGTTGCATTATTAATGAACCAAGATATGGTTGTGTTTTTAATAGACTTTGGTATTCCTATAAGGGCCCAATCCTTTACAATTCCATAGGAATCATTAAACACCACAAGTTCTTTAAACCCATGACATATATGCCATTTGTCATTAAGTAATCTGTTTAGAGAGGGACATGTAAGATTTACCATATTTTCTGATATATATGGTAAAGAAGGAAAAATGTGAATATAAATTTGAGTTTGATTTTTTCTCTGTTAAAACTACACTGTGATTTTTAGGTTGCATGAATACAGAACCATATCCAATACAAAGAGGGTGGTCTATAAAAGGTAAAGTTAAATTTTCTATAAGTTTTTCTTCTTCTTTTGGCTTTAAGGGTAGCCATATATCTATAGGCCCCAGAAAATGGTGAGATTGATTAAGATAAATTGGGTAAGACTCATCATCCCAAGTTAACAGCTTTAAAAGAGGTGGGTTGGTAATGTGTGCCCAATAGGTGTACTTATGATATGGTATCTTACCTTGACCTAATAATTTACCTATAATTAATCCAATCTGAAAACACCATGTTCATAGTTTAAGTTTTGGCAGCATCTTCAACTCTAGGCTTGATTCTTCTGGAGGAGATCCACTGCTGTTCCCCTGTTTCTGTAATGATAAGAACCAAACCTCAGCCCTAGATTTTTACCTCTCCTTTTTCCCAGGTATTGGTTGTTTCATTTTTCATTTTCATTCCTTTTATTAACCTTCCATTGTCTTTCTGCTGCTGTGGTATTAGAAATTTGATGTCTATTAAGAAAATTTAAGTTAAGCAATGCTTTAGGTAGTTTGTCTTTAGCAGATTCTCCTCCATCTCTCCCTTTTTGTATTTGCAACATTAATTTTATTGTTTATAAACAGGGTTTTAGCTGTTATATTTCAATGTTTTATAATATGTATACATATATTCACATGCTTACCAAACCAGGGGATACAATGATATACTTGGCTTCTTGTTGGCTAAAGTCCTGGACAGATACAAGATGAATGTTAATATGTATATTTAGTTTAATAAACTTATACTGACAATTAGAGAGAGAAACATGAATAACATAATCAATTGAAAGATTAAGCTAATATTGAACAAAGTTACAGAATGACAGATAAATAGAGCAGTTTTATTTAATATACTTACCAATAATTAGCTTTTAGCTGGGAAGTGTTGAATTAGCAACTGATACTAGAGTTTTGATTGACTGTGTTTAGGATTAATGAATTTGATACTAAAGATGCCAACTTCTGAGTATTTTGCTAATTCCTGAGGAAGGGGCCAGCCTCCCCAGGAAGGAACACAACACTCCTTGGGCAGTATATTTTAAGGCTTATGCATCACTCTCCAGGATAGTGGCCAACTCCTCCAGCGAGGAATACAACACCTTCTGAAATGTACTTTATCTTTTTTAATTTGATACAAAGCACCCTTGATATGCTTACTATTTTAGTTTCCATTATTTGTCCTGAAATATGAAAAATGTTAAGATTTACATATACATATAATAAAATACATTTATGTGTAACATACAAGCTATTAAATTACTTATGTATGCAATGTAGTTCATTAAAGTTTTGATTAGTATTTAAGCATGCTATACATAATTCATAACTACAGTAGATTATGTAACAACAAACTTTATTAATAAGACTTTTAACCAGCAGACATCCAATGAATAAACTTTTAATTTTATGCATTTAAAATTTTTAGTAGCATGATTAGAATGACCTTAATTTCTTTATTTTGTATCATTTGAGGCATAGGTAAAAATAAATTATTATTTCCTATTTTAACTGTGGAACAATACATTAACTTGTAATTTTAATACCTGCGTTGGTTTGGTTGTTAACATTATAATTAGAATTGGGACTGTAGCTTACAATGTTGAATATAAACTTAATTTATTGTTAGTTATTTTACAGAAAGGGGAATGTGGGCTGGCTTGACTTATTTAAGAAGATTAATTTTTTGTAACATAGTGGTGATATTTGGGACTGCTACACATTGCAGTGGTGTTATTTAAATTTGCTGTAGTTTGCTGTTATGCAGTACCCCTCGCAGCCCCTAATGGCTGCTTTCTTTATGTAGTTATAGACATTTTTTTTTTATCAGAGGTGGAGTAAATCAGATAAACTTAAGTTAAGGTATCTGCCTTTTAATTTTTAGGCAGAGAGGTAGTATTTATAACACATATTATTATATTTTAAAATAATTAAAATTATGATTAATAAGAGTATGCTTTAATATTACAATGAAACATTATTAAATTTTCAGGAATTTTACACACTTTTAAAGTATTCATATGAACTTTTTATTCATATAACTTTAATTGTCATAAAAGAAAATTTCTTTTAATTCTACAACAGTTTTAAATACTTCATTCAATTTATAATATATCACATGAACTTGAATGTTTTTATTATTTTATTTTTTTCTAGTTAACTGACCAAATCATTTGTAAAAGCTTGAAATAAAAAGCTACTTTTTGAGAAAGTGTTGAGGCTGTCATGATGAGAAACCCAAAATGGTACTCGGAAGGCTGGAGAAACCAGGTTTTATTATGCATGTGGGCCCAGAGGAAAGTTCAGTTTCCAAATTCTGGGCACTGAGCCCCAGTTTTCTGGAATTTTTATTGGGGTCTGTGGGCTCCCATTCATTAGATAGCAAGATGGCAGGTGGAATTTTTCCATTGCCTTAGGCAACTAAGCAAGCATGGTTACAAAAGCAGACCTGCAGGTTACGAAATCAAGCAGGCAGGGTTACAGAGCCAGAAGTGCAGGTTTTAGTTCTAAGGGAGGAGACTCTTGTCAGAAAAAGGGGGAGGGGGAGGGCTGCAGTGACTTTTCCTTATCATTTCCCCCCTTTGATGCCCTTATAACTCCCATCAGGCATCATCTGTACTCAGTGAACTGTATCCCCTTAGGGTTAGAATCTTGGTGGTAGTTATGCATGATATCATTGTTTCAATGAACCTGATGAGTGAATTTATTAGGCATGGGCCAAAGATGGCCACTATGAGCAAGATGAAAAAGGGTCCGGCCTGGGGCAGAAGTCAAGAGGTCCACTGTCCTTGGTTCCAGCCCCAGAACTCATTTAAGTGGTCCTTTCTCTTTTGGATTCGATCCCTAATTTCTTTCACTTTGGTAGTGACTATTCCTGTCTCAGTAACATAATAACAGCACTTTTCTCCCAGGAAAATACACGTCCTCCCTTTCCTCACAAACTGAAGCTTCAGATAACTTATAACATTCTGCCAGCATATAGGTACAGTGGGTAAAGGAAGAGGACAATTGGTATTTCCCTGTGAGCTATTTCAACCTATCCATTGCTGAGAGAGGAGCAGTCTTGTAACAACTGGAGCAGGGCTGGAACTGGTGTCAGCCCTGAAGGAGAATAGGAAAAACAGCCTAAGGCACAGAAACATCCTACTACGCACCAGTATGCTATAGCAATTAGGGTCCTATTCACAACAGTCCAGTCTGCAGGGGTCACAGCAGCGAGTCCAATTCCAAACACCAAGGGATCAGGCTGCATAAACACAGGCCCCACCAGGAGCAGGGGTCCATTCAGCTGGCATTTAATGAGGTTGGTGCTCAAGGATCTCAGGTGATTCACACTCTCAGGGGGTGGTTGGGCATGGGTGGTCGGCTGCCCAGCTGTTCTACTCCTTATCATGATGGGCCTTCTTGACCCTGGAATGATGAATCCAGGGAGTGATACCTGCAACTTTAAGAGCAGTGGGAGTTACAAGGATTATAGTATGTGGACCTGTCCAGGAAGGCTGGAGGGGTTCTTTCCTCCTGTCTTTGACCCAGACCTGGTCCCCTGGCTGATGAGGGTGCACCAGGTGTCCCAAGGGGATAAGGTTTTGGGACAGGACAATTTTATGTATTTCAGCTAGAGTTCTTCCAAAATGCTGGAGAATGGAATCTAGGTTAGCCTCCCCTGGAAGCTGGAGATTTCCTCTGAACACCTGGATGATTGGGTGTGGCCGCTCAAACAGAATTTCAAAAGAAGAGTAGCTTGTTGCTCCTGGGGTGCACCTAACTCAGAAAAGGGCCAAAAGGAGTAAATCTACACAGGGGATACCAGTATCCCGGCAGAAACTTTGCTAGGGTGGCTTTGAGGTTTTGATTCATGCGCTCAACTTTCCCTGAACTCTGAGGCCTGTAAGTGGTATGGAGCCTCCACTTAATTCACAACATTTTCTTCAGTTCTTGGACTGTGTCAGCCATGAAGTCTGGGCCATTGCCACTTTCAATTGACAGTGGCAGCCCATGTCATGGAATGAGTTCTCTAAGCAGAGCCTTCATCACTTCTCTTGTCTTTTCCGTGTGAGTGGGGAAGGCCTCAACCCAACCTGAAAAGATGCATATCATCACCAACAGGTATTTGTACCTTCAACGCAGTTTTACTTCCATAAAGTCCACTATGATATCTTCAAAGGGGGCCATTCCTGTGTGCTGGACACTTGCTGGAGTGTGGGGGCCTTGCAAGAGGTTGTTCTTGGCACAAACTTGGCATTGGCCACTGACGGTGGTGCAGAGAGAAGTCAGCCAGGCTATGTAATAGTATCTCCCAAGCAAGGCTTCCAATGCAGTTTTCCCTAGGTGGGTGAGCTGGTGGTGTTGCTGGACAAGGGCATGTGCAGCTCCTTTTGGCACAAAAATCCGGTTATCTGGGAGCAGACAAGCCCCTTGGGGGGTTCAACTTTCCCCTTTCCTTTTCAGCCCACTCCTGCTCTTTGCAGGTGCAGTTTAGTTGATCAGTCCTTTTTCCCAAGAGGGACAGCTGCGGTGTTAATTCCAGACTACAGAATGTTCAGCACCAATGTCCACCATGAAAGTCATTGTCTGGCCCCTGACTTGTAATTTCACCATGAGCTTGTGAGGGCCAAGTTCCAGTGAGCCTGGTTGCCCCTATTCAGGGTTGAGTCCTGCCAACCCGATCAGGTGGTCTTGGGGCTCAGGTTGGTATTTTCCTTTAGGGGTGCTTCCTCTTGGTGTCTGAGATGTCTGGGGGCACTCATTTTTCCAGTGCCTGCTCTCTTTTGCAGTAAACGCATTGGTCTCTGGCCAGTGGCATCCTCCTGGTGCTTTCCCCCTTTTCTAGGTGATCCATTTCACCTGGCAGGGTCAGCATTTCCCAAGGCTGCTGCTAGCAGGGAGATTTGGTGTTTCACTTGCTTTTTGGTTTCTCGCTCGGTGATTCTCATGCCAATTAATGAACACTTTGTTGGCGACCTCTAGCAGTTGAGAGATGTTCATGCCTGCAAATCCTTCCAACTTTTGGAGTTTTCTTTTGATGTCTGCTGCTACTTGTACACCAAAAACAGCATTCACCATCCTCTCATTTTCTGGAGCTTCTGGGTTGAAGGGAGTGTAGATCCTGAAGGCCTTGCAAAGCTGTTCATAGAAATCCCCTGAACATTCATCAGGTTTTTAATAACTGAGGTTGTTTTTGTCATGTTTGTGGGTCATTTAGCCCCTTCTTGGACACCTCAGAGGAGCACTTCCCAATATAGTTGGAGCACAGCCAGTCCCTGTTCAGTGTTAAAGTCCCAGTTAGGCTTAGTTTCCAGTGCCACTGCTTGTGTCCAATCTTCTGGGTCTAGGACACCAGTAGGGGCTTGGTCTTGTAGCCATTTTTGTGCTTTTGCCAGGATTCACTGTCTCTCCTCAGTGTTAAATAGAATCAGGAGGAGTTGGTGACAATCATCCCAGGTGGGATGGTGGTTTTGGAAGATGGATCCCATGAGATCAACAAGAGGTGTGATGTTTCCAGTTCAAGAGGTCAGTAGTTGTGATCGGCTGGTAGTACAAGATGGGCCCTCCTGGCTGGATGGTCCCATCTTCTTCCAGCCAGGATGGACACTGCATCTCACGGAGGGGCATCTGCAATGCAGGTTGCACCGATCAGAGTCTCCTTGCCAATGGGGTTGCAGGACTCCCCTCTGGGTGTGTTGTCAGTTCTGCAAGGGCCAGGGATGGTGTCACCACATGATTTGCCTGTACCCCTGGGCCAGGAGGAGAGACTGAAGGGGGGAGGCATCTCTGAGGGACCCACCAGTGCTCTTGGGCCAGTAGGAAGGGCTGGGACAGTTGGCACACATGGCGATGGGGGCAGTGGTGGGTCTTCTTCTGAGGACCCCTGATAAATGACTGGTTTCTTGCACCTTGTTTCTTGTGCAACTAAGACCCTGCTCTGTCCCTTCTTTCCAGTGCACAAGCAAACCCGGGGAGCAGAGTCCGGGGTATTTCTAACCAGGAGTTAATATTGGGGAACTGATCTGGGTGGCTAGGGGTTCTGGTGACTACTAGCCACACCGTATGGACCTTGGCTATGTCTAGTGTCCCTTCTGAGGGTCAGTTGACATTAAAAGTGGACCACTCCAACTCACATAGAGTTCAGAGGGTGCCGGGTTTCATCCGGATACCATAATCTCCGGAAAGTCCCTTCCTGAAGTTTTTCAGCATGCAGTTCAAGACAGTGGGTTTTGATTCTGATGAGCATATACCCTGTGTTGGTAGTGCAAGACCGACAAAGGTTGGGTGCCACTTTCAAGGCCACTCAGATTCCCACCTGTCCGCATCCTTAACAGGAACTTAGGCTCATCTTAGCTAAGGCTTCCAGGCAATTTTCTGGATGGGCCGTTATGCCGTATGATGTAGCCACAGAAACAGGTTGGGGTCCATGCTGACCCTGTGACACAGGCCATGGGGCCACAAACTGGTATGATAGGTACAAGCCCCTACCATCCACATTCATGCACACACTCAAGGGTTAAACAATCCCTCCCACAGGAATTGCCCTATACTGGAATCTTGTCACACAAGACCTCAGGAGGTGATCAATCTCCTCTTCTGTCCAGAGATGGGCCTGACTGGGGCTTGGCACCCAGGTGCCTACCTTTCTGAAGTCCTCTGGTATTGTTCAGTCTGTCTCTTTCTCTTGAGTCTGACTGGAACGTGGGGACGTGGGGACACAGCCTGGGGGGGTCCACCTTGGAAGGAGGTCCCATCAAGATGACAGGAGGTACCTACCTCATTCACTCAGAGACTGCCACTTGCTACACCCTTTAGTCCCAAGCCAGAGGCACAATGGGCCTGCTCAGTTAGGTTTCCCATAAGGGAACCAAATGTTGCAGCTGTCATGATGAGAAACCCAAAACAGCACTCAGAGGAGCAGAAGAACCAGGCTTTATTACGTGCATGGCCCCAGTAGAAAGTTTGGTTTCTAAATTCTGGGCACGGAGCCAGTTTTCTGGTGTTTTTATTGGGGTCCGTAGGCTCCCATTCATTGGCTAGTGAGTTGATGGGTGGAATTTTTCCATTACCTTAGGCAACTAAGCAAGCATGGTTACATAAGCAGAACTGCAGGTTACAAAATCAAGTGGGCAGGGTTATGGAGCCAGAAGTTCAGGTTTCAGTTCTAAGGTGGGAGATTCTTGTCAGAAAAGGCGGGAGGGGTAGGGCTGCAGTGACTTTTCCTCACCAAAATCAGGTTTAAACATCATGTTCTTTTAAAAGTGATAAAACTTGTTTCTTCAAGGAAATGATAAGGTTAAAGAAGCTACTTTGATAAAACAGACTTTCTTTTTTGCTTACTGACAATTTAGTAGAAAAAACTCTGTGTAAACTTTTATTAAAAGAGATTAATGACTTGAGAAGCTTTGAGAAAGAATAAAACTTTTACTTTTTTAAAATAACTAGTCATTTTATCTTAAGATAAAATTACTTTCTTTTCTTTAATAATAAAATCACATTTTATATACCTTCCATGCTTAAGTTACTACAATGATTTTGGAAACTGTTTCCAAGCAAACTTCTGACAACATACAATTACCCTCAATGTTAAACAAACTTGTAGGAATAAAGGTTTAATTTGATTATAACTATTTTTATTATTTTAAATTAATACCCATATTTATTTATTAAATTAAGTGCTTATTTAATGTTGGCCATTTGAATAGAGCTCTTATAATAATTTTCATTTATCAACTTAATATTACCATCAGGAGGTATCAAAATATACACTGACACTGAAGAAACAGACAAACACAAAACAAGTTACAGCACATCAATAGAAACATACATCTTTCGTTTTACTGCTTTTGAGAATTTTTCTGGAAACTGTATTGCTAAGTTTTCTGACTTTTCCAGTGGTTTAATCTTATTAGCCCCTATCATCCCACAGCCTTATCATTATGTAAGTAGTAGAATGTTTACAAAGTTCCTGCTGGAATGTTTTCCTTACTTTCATTAACTCTGTGGCAGAATAGTGATGCCCCTACACCTAATGCTAGATCTTTCTAATATAAATCTTATTAAATTTTTTTGAATAATCCCTTTTGCTCCTGAATTGGCTGGACAGACTTTATATTGTTTCTTCTTAAGTATTAATTTTTTTATAGTGGCAAAGTCCAGACTGGCACTTCCCTAGGTGGTGGTGCATAAATTTGCTGAGAGAATCTGAAAGCTGTGGGGGTGGAATTAACATTAATCCGTTGTGAATTTCAAACAGGAGGTGCTGTTGCAGAGGGCTGCTTTTTACAACCTTTTTGATAAAGGCCAGCCTTTCCACAGCTAAAACAGGTTCTGCAACTGAAAAAAAAGCTGCAAAGCTTCAAGATCACCTGATTTACTTGGTTGTGCTATGCTTTTTATGAGTGCAGTCTGTGGTAAAGGAATTTTCACAGTTGCTTTAGGAGGATGTAAAGATGGAGGAGGATCTAAAGATGGCTCAAAGAAGGTTTAGGGAAATTGACTGAGGGTTAAATGCTGTGGCAAATTGCAGGTTAAGGGAAGTCTGTTTAGGCACATCAACTTCTGCAGCTGGAACTGAAAGGTTAACATCCACAGTTGGAGCTGAAGGGCTATTAATAGCTTGAAAAGTGCAGTAGGGATTCCTTCCTGGTTACCATGGCAATACAAGCCTTTGTAGGAGGCTCTGGGTGGTCTCTTTCAGAGCATTCATTGTCATACAAATGTAAATTGGCCTCAAGCTGATCAGGGACAGAATCCTCCACCTCCCTATTTTCAGAGAGCTTACTAGATAGTGTTTGAAGAGGCTTAAGAGCCAGAGTAATAAGATGTTTAGCTGTATCAGAAATGTGAGGAATATTTAAATAAGATCCCCAGTGGTATAATGTCTTTTTCCCATAAGTTTTCTGACTTATTAATGAGAATGCCATTCTTATGATATCTAGAATGGCATTCATTGGCCCAGTGTAACCCTTTCTGGCATACTGGACACACACGAGTTGGTATTGATCTATTATTGCCACTAGATGGAGCTCTCACACTAGTTTTGTCTCAGCAATCTTTTGGAGCAGATGGCATAATGACCACTGGAAAAGTTCCATAAACTCCTTTTTTCTTTCCTTTCCTTTTATTAGACATGAGTTTATCTGTTTTTGGCTGTTTATGAATTTTTTCATATATATTTTCATTAAAATCATCATTAGATTGTTTGGCTAGCAGTCCAGCAATAGCAGTATCCTCTTTAATATCTTCATTTTCATCTGATTGTAATGGTTCAAAAGCAACAGAAATAAGACTACACAAAGACCATACATGTATGGGAATTATCTTTCACCTTTGATAAGTCCTTTTTAAAGTTTTCATGATTAACTTCCATTGTTTCAGGTTTAAAATATCCCACCCTTGTGGCTGAAACCAATAACAATGTTTCTGTATGAGAGAAAAAATTTCTTCAAAAGCTGAAGATTTAATCATTACACTGGTGCTTTTTAATAACTTTTTTAACACTCTAGAGTACTCTTCAAACTTCCTCTGCTAATTCCCCATAGTCCTGATGATTGCAAGGATATAACTTACCTTTTCTGTTTTCTTTTTCTTTAAAACTGCTCTCAGGAGCTCCTTGGTCTACTGTGCATTGACTGAAAGAAAAATTTCATTTTCAGGGCCCCACGTTGGGCACCAGATGTTGACCTTCTGGAGCTGGGTCCATGAAAATGGTGCCGTGGATGAGAAAAAATGAGACAAAGAGAAGAGGTAAGAAATAACCATGGTCAGGGGACCCTATATCCCCAAAGGGAGGAAAGCACCACTGCATAAAAAACAGTGGCTTTTATTTAGCTTTAGAACAAAGAAAATATGTGTGTGCATGTGCAAAGGCAATAGATATGTGACAGTTCACACTTTATTAAAGTCAGCAAGTTTTAAGGATTAATGGCTCAGTTGTCTTTACATTCCTGCACATAGCAGACATTGTAAGTCTTTTTTTTTTAATAGAAGTTTTTGTTTTTTTTTATTGTTGGTCTTTATCTAACATATGCATGTTACTCTCTTTGAAGCTCAGGATATCTCCCCACATGTCTCCTTTCATATCTCATCTCAGTGTCTTGAGACTAAAGGCACCTGTCTCCTACATTCCAAGGCAGCCTGCTTTCTGTCAGTGTCATGGCCTTTATTTCAACTCCATCTTCCATGAACAGAGCATACTGACCCTAGAAGAAATAGAATACCTTAACAAACAAATCAGGAGTAAAGAAGTTGAAACTGTCATCCAAAACATCCCCAAAATGAAAAGGCCAGGATCACATGGCTTCACAGGTGAATTCTACCAATCATTTAAGGAAGATCTTATACCAATCTTGGTCAAACTTTTCAAAAAAATTGAATAGGAATGGGAAATAACAAACTCAATCTATGAAGCTAACATCACTCTGATATCAAAGCCAAATACAGATATTATGAAAAAAAGAAAATTACAGATCAATTACTTTAATGAAATTGGATGCAAAAATCCTCAACAAAATACTTGCTAAGCAAATCCAAAAACACATAAAAAAAATTACACATCATGATCAAATGAGCTTTATACCAGATATGCAAAGGTAGTTCAACATAAGAAAATCAATCAGTGTAATACCACCTTAATAAACTGAAGAAAAATCACATAATTATTTAAATTAATGCAGAAAATGCATTTGACAAAATACAACATCCTTTCTTGATAAAAATATTCTGAAAGATAGGAATAGAAGGAAACTTTCTCAATATGATAAATTGCATATATGAAAAACCCACAGTTAACATTGTGCTTAATAGTGAAAGAATGAAAGCTCCCAATGAGATCAGGAGCAAGACAAGGATGACCACTCTCCCTAATGTTATTCAATATTGTACCAGATGATCTAGCTAGAGCAGTTAGGCAAAAAAAAAA
>JAQZBX010013027.1:0-40399 GCA_029593785.1 Cabassous unicinctus
CCCAGAGTTTTGTGCCTTATCAATGGGCCCTACTTTGGAATCCTTGCTCCTGAGAGTGACAGAGTTGGACCGAAATATGTCTTCCCTGCACATGGTCCATCTGTCCCTTCTATTTGAATCTATATGTGTTGCCGGAGTTTGTAGATGTACTTCCAGAGACCAGAGTCTTTGGGCTATCCATGTGCCATCTGGGTCCGGAATCTTGGTGGAGCTGCAACTCCTGCTCTACAGCTCAATGGACTCACCCTGGACACCTGGTGGGGAGATGATGATGGACAATGGCCATCCCAGGGAATGGAGAGAGTCTGCAGCTGCAGGGAGGATAATCCCATTCATCTTATCCATGGGATATAAGCCCCCTCTCACTTGGAGGTGGAGTGGACATCACCATCTCAGACTCCTCAGGATTGGGGGATGAGCTATGGACTAGAGTGGACTTACTGGTATTCTGTTATAGACATATTGTTATTCACGCAATGGGAGTAATTACAAATTAATGTGGAGCCAGTGGCCACCAAACGCTTTGGGGGCAGGGAGAGGGAAAAGTAGTTGTAATACAGGGGCTTTTTTGGGACTTGGGAATTATCCTGAGTGACATTGCAATGACAAATATAGGCCTTTTTTTATGATAATATAACACGCAGAACTGTGTGGGAGAGAGTGTGGTCCGCAATGTGAACTATGGTCCGTGATTAGTGGCAAAGCCCCAAGATGTGCATATCCATTGCAGGTGATGTGCCACTCTAATGAAGGATATTTATGTGGAAGGTTGTGGGAGTGGGAGGTGGGGCACATGGGAATCCCTACATTTTTTGTGTAACATTTATGTAATCTAAGTATCTTTTAAAAAATAAAAAAAAATTATTAAAATAAAAAAATAATAAATAAGTAAAAGATTTAGATGTAAACAAAAAACTTTGCATTTTAACACTTTTCAATTACCTAATTTATGATAATTTTTTTCTGCTGAATGCATAATATATTCCCAATTGCTTTGAAGAAAAATTCCAATAAATATTAAAATTGATTTTGCTTGTGAGTTCTGGTTTTATAAATGTTCAAAGCATGGAATATCTCTCAGCTGTGCATTACATAAAATTAGAATTTTGACAAAATCATAGAGCCTTAAATATTAAATATATATTTCCAATGAATATAAAAATGGACTAATTTTCAAAATATGTATGTATAAACCAAAATTTCTTAATATATACTGATAGTTCATATAAATCATAACTTATAGAAATAACTTTACCACTAATCATATGTATATGAAAAATTTAAATTGTGCCCTATCCAATTAAATATATACATACTACTAATATTGCCAGAAATATTTTTAAAATATTTTATCAAAGCATTGATAAGCTGCTAAGAACAACTTTGGTCTGCAAAGTAGAGATTATAAATGGAAATTTTAGTTATTTAATTAATCCATATGTATTTACCATATACTTTAACTTCAAAATATAATAATACATTTGGATATGTAAATATCTTAGGACTAATAATAATCATGATCCTTTCCTGTTGGTATAAAAATAAAAACATGCATTAATGAAGACAGTACTAAGGTGTCTTAGATATCTTAAGTTTATTTCCCCTTCCAAATAGGAATCTTATTAAAAGTTTTCCCTTGTAATATGTGCCAAAAGTTTATTTATACAATGTATTAATGTAATTATTAAGATATTTCCCTACAATGTTTGTTGAGAATATTCTGTAAGTTTTTTCTTTCATCATAATGTTAGCATACATTTGTGATTTCTCTTATTTTGAATTTAGGGCCGAAATATACTATTTTAAATTTCTAACTCAGAATTTTTTTTTTATTTGTTCTCTATACATCTGAATTTCCTATATTTGCATGTGCTTTAATTAAAGCAAATTTAGTGAAAGAGAAAAAAAGAAAAGAAAAGGAGTAGACTTTCAATTTACAATGATTCTTTGTCTTTGCATAAGTTTGAAAGGTCTCAAGATAGCTTGGTCTATAAAAGAAATTGAATTTTACATCAATATCAGTACTCTAGAAGCAATTAAATTTCAATCACTATTTTAATTTATGCTTCTGTCTTATGCATTATCTCCAGAAATATTCTTCTATAAACTTACACATATTATCTAGATTTACACAAAATTATCTTAATTAATATAATTTTGAAGTAAAATACATTGATTCAGCAAACTTTAGAATGTTCTAGATCCTTTTTATAAGCATACAGGATATAAACGCAAAAAATAAAAGCCGGTGTTTTAGAAGATTACTTCCAAAACAGGTAAACTGGAATAAAAATATTCATTAATATGCTTCACAAAATATTTAAATAGTAAAATAATTTATATTTTTACAGTAGAATTGGCTAATCATTTAAAATAACATTTTTGATATTTAATATTGGACCTAGTGTGCTAAATACACATAAGGACCAGATCTTATAAAGATAATTTAGGTTTTTTTAAAAAAATAATATCTTTGTCTAATAATTTATTTTAGAATATGATCTTAAAGGCTCTAAGGACTTAATGCTGTTCATTTTCAGATGTGAATTATTTATCACTATTTCACTGACTAGATATGGTTCATTAAATTGCTGTTGATCCTGTGGTATAATTGTATATGAAACAATTAATATATAAAGTTCAATTATCAGTTATTAAGCAAAGACCCTTGGCATACATGTCTTTTATAACTGAGAGAGTACTCTAATACATAATGTGAAAGTAGTGATGAGAATAACCATGCAATTGACAGCAAAGTATAATTAGAAACTGTCCAGTAATAGAGAGTTAACAATTAAATGAATGATAGTTTCCAACTAAGTTCTTATTCCCATTTTGCTTCATGCTCTTGCCTAGCTGATCTAAGTTTATGCTAATTAATTTGAAAAAGGCTTTTCTTTGGAATCAGTTTCATAAGGCCATGGAATAAAGAGAAACAGAGGCCTAGTAATTATATATTGAAATGGAAACAAGTAGCATGGTCATGTAGAGCACCTAAAATATGATGACAACTAATGAGAAATCTTTTCACTTTTTGTTTCTCTTTCAGTTATATGGGGAAGTGTGCTTAAAAGACAGAAAAAGTTGAGGAATTTGAAGATAAAATATTTCCCATTACATAAAAAGAATATGTGGTTTATTATTATGAGGAAAATTTGATCAAACAAGGCACTGATGATAAATTATGTCTTCTATTCAGAGCAAAGTCTTTGTGTTGTTCCTACTATATTTTCATGTTGTTACATCTTTATAATAGTCTTTATGAAATTCTTTGATGTAATACTGCAAAGTCATATTTGTCTTTGTATCATCATTACCTAAAAAGCATGCTTTTCAAAAAGTAAGCAGTCAATTGCAATTTGAAAGAAGAAAATAGTGAGGGAAGAATGAAAAAAATGAATGAATGACGTGTGAATGACATATTTGGACTTGAATGAATACATTGTAATAAGTTTAGATATATGAAGTGATTTATTACAGAAAAGCATTTTTCTTTGGAAAAAAAATTGATCCTGAGAAAAATCAAGATTAGATAAATTTCTAACTTGGAATAATAACATCAATAATAGCATTTATTGAATGCTTGCTATTTCCCAGTTTTTCATCTAGGGGCCTAAAGCACTATAACATTTAATTTTGTATATGAATTTAGATTAAAATGCTATTTTAATTTGGAATCATGCTATAACTAAAATTAGTATATCCTCATACACATCTAGGTTTGTATACACCTCTTTCGCTTTTAAGAGAATTTAGTTACTCTGCAAAAACATGTCACCATAACAATCTAGTACTACATCCCCATTCCTTAATTATTTTAATGGCTATTTGAATCTATTTAAACAGATAAAAAAGAACGGCTAATATCTACTATACATATAAAATAAACAAATATTCACTTGAAAGTGAAATGGGCATAGAATATTATTTTATTTGGATATTAATATATCAATAGCTCTTTTATTTCCTTCTTTCTTTGCTTACATCAGTACGTAGATGAAACCAAGATACACATTTCAGAATATTTCTACTCAAACAACTTTCTAAATAATCTTGTGTCTGTTGGAATAATTATAAATATGATTTGAAATCAGTCAGAATAATTTATCCTATTTTGTGGACATTTCTTCCGGTTTGAACAGAAACTTCAGGTCTTGCTTAGCTCTTCACTCTTTCAAGCCCTTCTTTGCTGAAGTGATGGAATTGATGAATTCTCTACTGTAAAAGATGTGTGTTAAATTGCTCTTCTGATTATATAACTGTGGTTCAGCTCAGGAAAAGTAAAGCCAGTTTCAGTTTGTATATTGGAAATTTTCTTTGTAGAATATTGGTTCATCTCTTCTCTACTTACATTGATAAAGGGCAGCATAAGTTATACCAGTGTTCACTGTTCAGAAAATATAAGATTACAATGAAAATGTTATGAGTTTGTACTGGACAGGAGGATCTTTAAGAGAAATACTATGGTTTCCAATTTTGCCAATGTTCCTAAGTAAGATAAAATAGGTTAGCTAGTGAGAGCTAAGCAATCCCCTGCTTCTGATGAAATAGCTTAGGGAAATAGTGCTAGAGGAGATACAGCTTGAGTGTGCGCACGCATGTGTGTGTACGCATGAGTGCATGTGCTTATAATGGATAGGAGCTGGGAGAGACAGTTAAGAATGATGATCTCAAAGTAATGTGTATGGAGCTGCCAAGAAATTTTGCTTATTTTGTTTCTGTTTTGAGACCCAACTTTAAATCCCACTGCACATATCCTATAATAACTAGAAGGAAAAAAGGTTGCCTAGAAAAACTAAATTCTGATTCCAAGATCTCATCTCTCTCCAGTTACATTCATGCTGAGGAAGGCTGCATAGATTTTGAGATTTTTATATCCAGCAATAATGTGATGAGTTATTTGTAAGTATCTGATATGAATAAATGCTTTATGTAATTAAATTATATGAATGCAGGAGGTAAAATTGAAATTGGCTGACTTTAATTATTTAAATTAATCCAGAATCTACTTGCAACTTCTATGCATGTGTGTATTTATGCAAGTACATCTATATCTGTGCCTGCATCTAAATATACACCTACCCCTATACCTATGTCTATGTTTATCTCTATATATCCATAACCATTTCTCTGCATTTCTCTCTTTCTTTCTACCTATATTTCAATCATCTGCCCATAGCCAAAAATTTTGTTTTGAGGCTAGGAGAAGTCCAAAGTCATGGCGTCATCATGGGGATGCTTTCTCCCAGAAGACAGTGGCGTTCTGGAGCTGGCTGCCAGTGTTACTGTAAGCACAGCTATTCCCAACAGAAGGGCCTGCCCCATCTGGCGCCACAAGGGAGAAACACGTCTCTCAGTGAGAAGATGATTTATTGCAAGTGCACAAGCATGGAACTGGGGGAATCTTCCCAAAATCAGTTCAGAGTAAAGATGTGAGTTAGTGTTTTTATAGGTAAAGGAAAGGGAGTAGGGGTCGAAAGCTAAGTGATGGCTGCATGCTTCATTCTTGTCAGATCAGCAATGACATTATATCTTTCAAAGGTTTTGTGAGGAGGGCATGGGCAAATTTCTCAATCTTGTGTTGTCTCAAGCATGTCAAACTTATTCCTGTTGTCCCGGTTTCAGTGATTCATCAGTCACGGTTAAGATTCAGATATTGGTGCTTCTCATGCTATTCTGTGGTTTTGCTTTGTGATGCTATTTTTTCTGTTATTCCTGTAAACAGAACTGGGAAGGTCTGGTTAATGCCCTTCTGGGAACTAAGAACAGAGAACAAAGAGTAAACTACTAAGATTAGATTAATAGAAAACTATCTCAGTATGTCTGGGAAGCTTCAGAGCTTCTTAGGTGAAAAAATTTTGAATAAGCACATTTTCCAGCTATCAAGTTCCACCTTGTGTTGGTACTTTTCTTATTCTTGAGAATATATATTTTGTGAGCATACATCTTATAAGGGAAAAGGACAAAAGTTTCATGTTCTTTATTTACTTCCTGCTGTCCATGGGTGAATAAAATTTTCATATCATTTTGGAGGATGCTCTAGACATAAACTCACAAAGACAATATCGGTAATAACAAGACAAGCATATGGCAAGCAAAATAAAGGCAGTATTTAAGAAAGCTAGGAGATATTATCATATTCATCAGGTACAGAACACAATACTAATCAATGCACAAGCTTCTCTTTGAGCTGCAGCTGCTATACCTAAGTTCCAGGTTTGCAATGCCATACATGTTGTATGGCATGTATGTTCCATGGCAGCAACCGTAATGTCAATTGTGTCAGTTTAGTTTCTACCCACATTACTCTGGCAATTTTGCTCCACTGGGTATATCTTTCACACAGCCAACATACAGAAGCACCATTGGTCCTGAAAAGAGCAAGAAGGTAGGCTCCAGGGTTCTACTGACATGGTGAATAGCATTTTCTGCCACAAAGAAACAGAGCCAGTCTGGAGGCAATGTCCATTGTAGATCTAGTGATATTGAGCCATCACTGGCTGGCAGAGCCACAGGAGTTCTAAGCAGCAATATATTTTCATTTACTTCAGGAACATGACCAGAAGGTATGGCAGATACGTTTATTGTTTTAGGGGTCGTAGTGACTGATCTAATCAATAACTCAAGTGGGAGACACTATACATGGTACTAGGGACCTGGTTTAAGTGCACAAGAGAGTCTGACAACACTTAAGTCTATCTCTTTTAATTTTTATACACTTTCTAATCACTTTTCATTCAACTTATAACTTAATTATTTTTAGTACTTCACTTTTAACTTTTACACCTTTACCATGATTATGTTAATCAACAGATATTTACTTCAGCAGTATGGGCAAAAACTACTTTCTCAATTATTTTAGGAAAACCTAAGATTCCCAACAGGATCAAGATTATCTTACCCTATCAAAACCTTAATATGGAAATTGAGGTGGCCTCTGACAGTTTCTCTGTTATAAAGTTACTTTTTGTTATCAATATCAATTCAGATTTCTACTTAATAACAGCTTCCTGGAATTAGCCATTTATATTGAAATACTTCAGTTTAGAAAATGGTTTTACAAACTTCCCATAATCAACCATAACCACACAAACCAGCTGCTTAACCTTTAAATAAGCTTATTAAATTACAGTCAGCAACCAATGAAATTTACTTTATCCATTTAAGTCTTGTCTTACATCCCTTATTCTGTTCTGTGAAAACTAGTTATTTCACTTTAGGACAGATCTACATTTTCTTGATTTAATTTTATTAAATGCAAACTTACAATTTTCATCATCTTAAAGATATAATAAATAGAATGCTAATTTATTTTATTAGTATCTTATAAACCTAGGGAGAATACACCCAAGTAAAATAAAATTGAAACAATTATGGTTTATGCAAGAAATGTTCTTTTTTCCTTCCTCCATAGGAGGCTAAAATCTCTTTTTTATAATATTCTAAAATTGTGAACAACCTCAAAAGCATACTGATTGTAGGGCTCTGGAATGTATTATAATTGTTTAATGTGATTTAGTCATAATTTGGAAAAAATTTTCCATAGCTTTCAAGGACTTTTTCTTTACTTACTGAAATTTGGCAATTGGATTATTAATTACTCTCATCCCAAAGCTGATAAAAGGTTTAAATTGGGGAATTATAGGACAAACTATGCAAACCAAGGTTTAGTCTGTAACATTTCCTCTGTCCCTTTCATTCTTAATTTTCCGGCCTAGTAGAAAGAGTTTTAAGCTAAACATTTCCCTATCTTATGGCACCTAGCCTTTCCACATAGTTCTTTCAAAGAGAAGGTGCTGGTGGGGGGCAGGGTAGGTCAAATTGCCTAGGAAAAACTTTTTCTTCTTTCAATAGTTTCTATATTCAGATTTCTATATGGTCTTTCCATCCTGCATGGTTTTTCTAATTTGGGGCCCAAAGATTATTCATTTACAAATATGTAAATATTTGAACAAACAGATAGGCACACAAACAAAAAAACATAAAATTCACTAATATGACTCATAATTCTCCATTCTTTTGACATGGTCTGTCTTTAGGTTTTCCATTATTCTATGTCTAGAAAAGGTTATCAAGGCCACACTTCATCTGAACTAACTTTATCAAAAGGTCCTGTGAACAAGTTTTCTCATCATAGGAATAGATTAAGCTAAAGAATGTTTGTTCTGGGTGATATATCTCCAAACCACCACAGAAATACAGGTTAAATTCTCTTAACTTTCCATTATTATGGTGAGACTAAGGCAAATCCAAATAAATGAGACCTACTCAGAGTGGAACACAAAATGCTTGGTTAGTGTTCTCTAATCATCAAATAACTACATATATCGACAATCTTTTGCTTTACTATATTAGTGTTTTATAATTTAATGTATTCAGTTGGGTCTGTTAGTCAATCAAAATGGCATTTCGGTGAAGAAATATATCATTCTTAAGTTCATCCTTTGTCCCTGTATTAGTCAGTCAAAGGGGTACTGATGAAAAGTACCAGAAATCTAATGGCTTTTATAAAGTGTATTTATTTGGGGTAGAAGCCTACAGTCACAAGGCTCTAAAGAGTCTAACTCAAGGTTACTTCCTCACCAAACTCTGTTGCCACGTATTGAAACAAGATGGTTGGCAACATCTGCAAGGGTTCAGCTTTCTTCTTAAGCCTCTGTGGGCCCAGCTTCCTCCAATCTCAGGTGTAGGTTGGCATAGGGTTCAGCTGCTCTGTTCTCTTCAGCTGAAAACTACAAGGCAAATGGCCCGTCTCGTCCCTGGGCCACAGGATCAAAAAGTCCTTTTCCATGTCGGTGGAACTCTTTCTCTTTTCTCGTGTATCTTCTCGTGTATCTTCTTTTGTCTCCTTGATTGTCTGTTTAAATAGCCCACCAAGGGGGCACACCCTAATGACAAGGTCAAATCAAAGCCCTAATCTTGATTTAATCAAGTAAATATAAAGCCTTTGAATTTAAATTAATCAAAGAGTATCATGCCCAGAGGAACAGGCCAGTTTGCAAACATAATTTATATCTCTTTTAAAGTCATAAATAATATCAAACTGCCACAGTCCCTTAGACAATATTGTCTTCCATAATGGTTTTGAGTGCATTAAGGTCTGTTTTAAATATTATCCTTGGGATAAAATAAACAAAAACAATAGATATAGCATTAATCTTTCAGTTTCAGTTGGTATTTTTGGTCCTGGAATAAGACTACCTCGTGGAAATTACCAGCCTTAGGTTATATAAACAAACACCCACTTGGATTATAAAATTTAATTTGCTTGAAGTTATTAAGTGTGTTAAGGTATTTTCAGAAAGGCAGATTTCTTAACATAAATTATTCTTTTAAAAATCATAACCACACATCCATGAGCATATATTAAGATGGACAATCCCAAGTAACCCAAGATTTACTGTTGTCAGGCATTTTAGTAATTAAAAATGGAAAGCCTTATATGCTTTATACATCTTTTACATCTTTTGAAAAAACTCCCTTATTTTTGTTAGATGCTTCCTTTAAAGCATTCATCTTATTCCTTTGAACTTAAAAATTTATCCATATACACATTCTGTAGAAATAAAGCTCCTGAATTTGCACTTAAAATACTCTGACCTTTCCTCCTTTTCCTATACATTCCTGGGAATAGAAAAGGTCTTACAGGGTAAGCCACCTTATTTCTCTCTCTCTAAGAGGTTTTATTTAAACTTTTACAGGAAGATGTTTTATATAACCGTAAAGAATAATATTGAGGGTTTATTCAGATTTCTCCTGATGCAAGCTACAATAGCAACTGGTAACCTCTGTGTCCAGAAAAATGTTCTGAGCTCAAGAAGAGTTTGAATGTCAACTTGTCAGAGAAGTTATAGTGGATATCTCTTCATAAAATGAGAGCTTGGTTTAGATCATTGTTAAATTCCATCCCAACACAGCCCTACTAATTTCTCAAATGTTATTCAGTGTAATTTTGAATGACCCAATATACAATAGCTTTTGTTTCTTTAATTGCCATCTTAGAATATTTACATAGTCATAAAATACACTTTCAGTCATTTAAAAAATAATTTTATTTTGCTTTCCAATTTGCTTTCTATTATTTTAGTCTTTGTCTTCTTTTCATAATGTTCTAAATTTTTTTAATTTTCATATATATATTTGTGGATATATGTATATATATATTATTTCAATCATATAATACTTCCAATCATCAAACATATAAAATTGCAAGGAGATGATTTAGTTTCCAATAATGCACAATATAATCAAAATAGAAAGTAAGTCTCTTTTTTTCAGGAATATATATGAAACGACAATTAAAAATGAACCATGCATCTTTTTTTTCCATTTTGGATAGGCTTTGTGGTGGCCATAAGATTGTGCCTTTCAGAGCTCCAGTTGCAGCGGGCATAATGAACTGAACAAACCAGCTGCTGCATTTTAAAATCCACCCCAACATCTAAGTTGGGGTCTCCCTTCCCTTATGCTGCTCTCAGCCAGTGACTGAGTGTAGCTGGCATACCAAGGTAAGTCCACTCCTGGAAATGCAGGACTCCTCTAACAAGCAACTTTGGTCTGAGGACTCCCTAGTGGGCCTTTCTTTCTTCTCTCCTTCACTTGGGGTCAGACTTGCATCATTATCTGTTGATGGACCCCTCCCTATTTTTTCTCACAGATGTTTCCATAAAAATTTTTCTTGCACAATTAATGCCATCCTGGATTCTGCTTCTCAGAGGACCTGGGTTAATACAGGAATAAATATTATAGAAATTTTACAAGATATGACAAGCCTTTAAATTTTTATACTAACTGTAAAATCTGGTTCTGATCTATTACAAATAAAAACAAAATTTGATCTGCAAAGCTAAAAGGAGAGACTGAATTTATTTTCTATTTCTTCTTTTTTTAAAAATTTAATTTAATTTTTATTTTCATTCTTTTAGGAGGTGCCAGGGATTGAACCTGAGACCTCATACATGGGAAGCAGGTGCTCAACCACTGAGCTACATCTGCTTCCCAGCCACCTGATTTTTTTTTTAAAGATTTATTTATTTATTTACTTTTATCCATTTTTACCTCCCTGTTTTTGCTGTTTCTGTGTCCTTTTGCTGGGCAATTCTCCGTGTCTGTTTCCTGCCCTCTCTTCTCATCCTTCTCCTCCTGTCTCCACCAGGATTCGATCCTCGGAAACTCTGATGTTGGAGAAAGCCATCCTACCATCTGTGCCACCTTAGTTCCTGGTTTTTCAGCATGTGTCGTCTTGGCTCTCCCTTGTGTCACTCTCCTGTTAGTCATCATCTTGCTGTGTGGCTCAGCGGGGTCTGATGGCTCACCCACACGCAGGGCCTGGAGGGCTCACCCACTTGAGGGGCCTGACTGCATGCCTGCGCATGGGGCCTGGCAGCCTGTGCACCTTCTAAATTTTTCTTTTCTTTTCTTTTTACTGGGAGGTCCTGGGGATTGAACCAAGGTCCCTCCGTTTGGCAGATGGATGTCCAACCATTTGAGCCACATCTGCCCCCCCTGCTATATTTCTTAAGGATGACCAAAGATACCTAGAGTTACAGTCATTTCCCATACAGGATAGTCATATAATAAATCAGGCTTAGTTTATCACCAGCATTCTAAAAACCAGACCTAGGGAGAAAAACTAGGTCTGGGGACACATGCATGGTTTCTAATATAGAGAATGTTTAGCCTATCCTGATTATCACAAAATCAGGACAGCGAGAATATTAGCAATCTATGTCCTCTTCATAAAATTTTTGTCATATGATGAAGTGATTTAAGGGATTTTATATAAAAAGTAGAAGAAAATGCATGATAAAGGAATGTCAGATACATGACTAATAAATTATTATTTTTAAATAAATTTCTTGATGTTTGTGGTATTTGCTTCTGCAATTTTGCAATTATTAAACTTTTTCTGATTCTGAAATAAAATACTAACTTTCATACCTAGTGCTTTATTCCTAAATTTGTGTTCTATTTATTAAAATAGATCTTTCATATTACATAATTGTCAGTCTCTATAAAACCTGAATCGGTCCAAACCACTGACTTCTCTAAATTGGTAAAGGAACAAAGAAGTGATACAGGAGAATAGTAGTCCAAAATAATCATTGGGCCTTGCCTAGATTAAACAAGTAGGTAACTGCCCTATTTTGAGGCAGAATAGATGGGAAAATGTGCTTTCTGGGATTTATTAAATATTTTTTGTTTTAATATTTTTGGTGGTCATGATTAAGACATACTTTTGTTGAAGTTCATTTCCATTTATTTATTCTTATAACAATTTTCCACTTCTTTCTATGGTTTGGTTTTCGTTTTGTTTATATACGCTCTTCCTTTTTAGCATTATTATATCTGCTATTTATAGATTAGCTTAAGATAACTATAAATGTTAATCCTTTTCTGAGTGTTATATGATATTGAAAATAACATCTTTCTACAGACATGCCATGGTTTTATTAACATATTTGATATAAAATTATCATCTATAAAATTGGTTACTTTTCCTTATATTTTGATATGCTTCCTCTCCCTTTATTATGAATTTCTCCTTTTTTCATATTTTCTATAGTTGAGCCCCCATTTTCTTTTTTCCTCAACATATTTCTTTCTGTATATTTCTGCCTCTGTTGTTCTTTCTGTCTTACCTGTTCTTTTTGCTTTATTATTGATTTCCAGATCTATCTTCTGGATTTATATTCCTGTGAAATAAAAAATTCTCAGGGTTCAAGTCAAGTCTTTAAAATAATATTTTATGCTAATTGCACTTCTTTTATAACAATATTTCCGTTTGGGAAATTTACACATTTTCAACTTCTCACCTAGAGTTCCTTATTGTTTAATGCCACCACAATGTACTTGTTCATATGCACAGGAACTTGTTGGATAATCACTCGATGGTATTTATAACTCTCTTTATTTATCTACTTTAAATTTATGAGATATAGAAAATTCAGTTCACATTTTTGGCCCTTAGCTAACATTTTCCTTATGTTTCTTGTTCTAGAGGCATCGGCCTTTTCATTGTTCTCATAGAATTCTAACCTGATTGCCAGAGAAAAGCAGGGTTCTCAACATGACCACAATGAGAAAAATATGTGAAAAATGAAAGACAGTAAAAGGCTGACAGCTGAGACTGGTCAAAGTGAACTGTTGCTCATAAGAACTGAACTCTGCCTACTTAGTTAGAAGCTTTTCATTGTTGTTTATAAGTAGAATTAAATAGTAGTGCCTTACAAATATCTTATGAAAATTCCCATGCAATTTTTGCTTTGTCCATGGAAAAAACAAATCTGATGAAACAAATGTGAACTTATATTTTGCAAAGAGAGCAAGAGGAACTGACTTGCCGTTTATAGAGTTCGTTTGATGTTACCCTTTCTATTCATTCACTGGTTTACAGTTTTCAGCATATAAAGCCCTTTCTTAAAATCAAGTATAGCTCTCTTAAAGCAAACTGACATGTAAACTTGTATTTTCAATACTAACAACTAAATGCATTTATAGAAACATAAATAATGTTTATGGGCTGCTCGGGCTTATACCATTAAATTGTTCAGATTAAACAATGGGAATTTATTCACTTATGGTTTGAAGGTGGGAAAAAGTCCAAATAAAGGCATCATCAAGGTGAGGCTTTCTTTCCAAAGACTGTGATGTTTTGGGGCTGGCCTCTGGTGATTCTTGGTCTTTAATTTGTCATGTGGCAAGGTACTTGCCAGTGTCTCCTGGACTCTCCCTTCTCTTGTGGATTCCACTGATGTTCAGCTTCTTCTTTCCTGTGGCTTTTTCTGTCTGAATTTCAGTTCACTTATAAAGGAATCCAGCAATAGGATTAAGAACCATTCTAATTGAGGAGGGGCATTCTTTAACTGAAGTAACCTCATCAAAATGTCCTATTTACAATGGGTTTATACTCACAGGGATGGATTAAATTTAAGAACATGTATTTTTCCTGTGGTACATATATGAATGTGGTACATCTTAAACTGGAACTAGGTTTCAAACTGCGACTGGCTGGGACTTCCAGTACTCTGTTAAATAAGAGTGGTGAACATTGACAGTTTTGTCTAAATCTCAGTCTTAGTGAGGTAGCATTTAGTCTTTCACCATTAACATCTTGGATGTTGAAGGTTTTTTAATTTAATTAGCTCTAAAAATGTGAGGGAAAACCTACCCCTATCATGACAGGATTGGGTCTTATATGAAACTAAACACGAGGAGAGGCTGTGACCTCCTTAGGTGACCAAGTACATGTAGTAAAACCATAAGGCCAAGAGAAGAACTCTGGTAACTTGGAGCTATGCACCCCCAGAAAACACGTTTTTAAACTTAACCCATTCCTCAGGGTTTGAACCCTTTTAAATAGGACCTTTGGATGAGGCTACTTTTGGATGTGGCCCAACTGAATTAGGATAGATCTTCATCTTATTATTTATAAAGAAGGCCTTAGTAGAGAAATACAGATAGAGCAGCTAGTAGCTAAAAGTCAACAAAACTCAGAAGATAAAGTAGAAGGCAGGAAAGGCTGCCATATGCATTTCCATATGAATGAAAAGCCAAGGCCAAGGTTCTCCAGCGCCAGCCCCAGAATGCCACAGTCTTTTGGGAGGAATCATCATCTTGATGATGCATTAATTTTGGACTTCTCCTAACCTCAAAACTGTGAGCCAATAAATTCCTATTACTTAAGTCAACCCATTACAGGGTATTTGTTTTAGCAGCCAGGAAATGAAAGCAAGCACGTCTAGGTTCATTAGTTTCTATATCTAGACTGGGACTATGTTTCATGTGAGCCTGGCATTACTGAAATTCATCTATCTCAGGACTATCCTAGCTTTGTACTTTAGGCTCACTTTTGTGTTCTCAGAGACAAAGTTCTGTTCTCTGTCTTTTCAGGACAAGTCACAGGAATTTTATCTAAAACAATAAGTATGTCAATTCTGCAAACAGTTTAAGAAGCAAGAATTTAGAATTAAGGGATCCTTTAAGGGAAATCTGTTTTTAAAAAGTTAAACTAAATTACATTAGATAGAAAACAATTTAAGAGAAAGCATTTCACAAGTCTACAATTAATTGTGACTGTTAGGAGGGGAAAAAAAAAAAAAAAAACCTAAGTGACACACCCAGTCCTGATGAATTTGTGTAATTGTACTCTGTGGTTGCTTTAGTCTTAGAGAGAATGAAGTGAATACAAAAAAATTATTGAAAGCCTAGTGAGAAAGTTTAAATTCAAGTTTACTCTTCCATGTTGTATTAGTCTGCCAAAGAGTGCTAATGCAAAGTACCAGAAATCTGTTGGCCTTTATAAAGGCTGTTTATTTGGGGTAAAAGTTTACAGTAACAAGGCTGGAGAAAGTCTAACTCAAGATACCATAAAGGGAAGCGGGTGTGGCTCAATGGATAGAGCTCCCGTTTACCACGCGGGAGGCCCCGGGTTCGCTTCCCAGGGCCTCCTTGTGAGAGCAGGCCATCCCGCCGGGCGCGGTGGGCTGATGCAGCAGGACCTCACAGCAAGGGGGAGATAAGCAGACACGGAAGAAACACACAGCGAAAGGACACAGTAAAACACAAGCAGCAAGGGGGGGATAAATAAATAAATAAATCTTTGAAAAAAAAAATACCGTAAAAAGGTTCTTTCTCACCCAAAGTCAACTGCCATGTGTTGAAGCAAAATGGCCAGCAATCTCTGCCATGTTTCAACTTTCCCACTGGGCTTCTTCTTCCTCTTAACTTTCTGTGGGCCCAGCTTCTTCGTGATCTCAGCTGTAGGCTATCAGGCAAATGGCTCATCTCTCTCTGGGGCTGCAGGATCAAAAATGGTAGAGCTCTCTCTCTTTTCGTGTATCTTATTGCGTGAGTGTCCATTTATATCAGCCCACCAAGGAGACGAGGAGTCAATCTGAGTTACACCTTACTGAGGTAGCCCAATCAGAAGCCCTAAATTGATTTTATGAAGTAAACTTTATCAGAGACCCCTCGTTGAATTTAGTACAATCAAAGGGTATCACATCCAGAGGAATAGATTTGTTTACAAACATGACCTTCCTCTTTTTGGGATTCACAAAAATAATCTCGAACTGCCACACATGTGAAGAAAACGCACGTGTCCTTTAAAGCTGAGAGAGTTTTTTTTCCCTGTTCCCTACCCACCACCTAACAAGGAATTACTCCTCCAGGTCCATTATTTTTCTCTCTGTCCTAGGAGGCAAATCTCCATGTACTGTACCATCCAGAATCACTGAGCCTTTGGCTTTCATGTTGTTTCAACTGATAGAAGCAACTGGCAGTTGAAATTAGAAAGACTATTCCCCCAATCTTCCCTGCTGGACTGTTGGTTTGACAGTGGCTGTAGCTTTCTATAGCCACAGGAAGTTCCCTAACCCCATCTTCTTGGGCGTTTCCTTAACCCTATCTCCAGTCTCACTGGATTCTGGTCAAATCTAATATTATGCCCTCCTCTTTCCCCAATAATCTTAGTGTGATAACTACCTCCCATTGTTGCTGGTCCCTCAGTGCCTTGCCATCTTTGCCTACACCTCTAAAAACAACCTTTTCTTTACATTTTCTTCAGTTAACCCCTTTTGAAGAATGCTTTGTGATTCTAACTGGGACTTTGACATAGCCATTTAGTTGCTGAGACTGAATTTGAACACAAGCAGTGTGGCTCCAGAGTTTGTTCTCTTAGTAGTAGGCTGCAAGGAAAGAGGAAAAGAGAAAATATCATTTTGCTTTAACTTGAGGCACTTTTGACTCAGTCTCTAGTTTATGTATGTTTGATTTTTTTTTCTCTGATCTATGTATCACATGGTGTCTCTGCAGATACTTCCTACTTGGTATTTTTTTTAAAAATACAAATGCCACTTGATGCTGTAATTCTCTCTATCTTAATCTCACCCAAGAATTCTGGTTCTGTACTATCACCAGCATCAGCTCTTTCTGGTGATGAGAATGTCATTTTAAAATTCCTTTGAATGTAAGAATAAATTTCCTTGTTGGAGAACAAATGGAAATGGATCTTCTATTATACACTGAGTAACAATATTTCTTATCCCCTGGAAGCAGCAATTCAGAGTTTTTAACTAGTAGGCTAGGCTACAATATCATGAAAAGTCTTTACAGTCAGCTTTAAACAACTCTTGTTCTTTATCTAACATGTATATTTTTAGCTCTTTGCTTATAACTCAGGAAGAGGAGTTAAATTTCTGCTTTAGAATTCCCAGTAGGAAATCTGAGCACACTAAACTTTCTATGACATCTCTGATTTCTATGCACTATTGTCTTTACAACCTGGCCTTTGAAGGGAGTAATAACTCAAAGGGACTTGGCTTTCTTTGCTAGAACATGTGCTTAAAGAGGCATGTGTTTAAATTTTTAAAAAATCATATATATGAATATATATAGAAACATTTATGACATGGGCTATACCACAGCTTAAACTTTCAAAATCTATATTAAAATTAAAAAATATAATTTTTCACATTGCCCCCTTCAAATTGGTGAAGTAATCAACTAATATAGTATGGTTAAAAAAAAAAAAAAAAACAGCATTTGAAACTACTGTAAATGGGCTAAGTTTAAAGTTTGCGTGTTGTAGCAGTTTGCCATTGTCTATGAATTCCAAAAATAGATACTGGATTATGTTTGTGAACTGTTCTGTCCCTCTGGGCATATTAGATTATATTGGATTGAGAGGTTTTCACTTTTACTTGATTGAGTTGTGATTAAGGCTTTGATTGGGCCTTGTTAGTAGGACATTGAATCCCCACCCCCTTGGTGGGCAATGACTCACAGAGAAACCACACTGCAGAGAAGGGTGGATGGAATTTTGATACTGGAGTTTTTGAGCTGGAGCCCCAGAAAGTAAGAACACAGGGGAACTTGGTCATGAGGAAAGAGAGAAGGCCCTGGGAAAAGAGACAAGCCATTCGCCTGATAGTCTACAGCTGGCTTTGTGGAGAGACCAAGCAGCTGAGCCAGGAGATAATCAAGGCCTGGGGAGAGAGACAAAGCCTAGAGAGCCTGACCATGGAAACTTAAGAGGAAGAGGAAGACTGAACATTGGCACCCATCTTGCTCCAACACGTGACAACAGACTTTGGTGAGGAAAGTAACTTATGCTTTACGGCCTGGTAACTGTAAGCTTCTACCCCCAATAAATACACTTTATAAAAGCCAACAGATTTCTAGTATTTTGCATCAGCACCCCTTTGGCTGACTAATACGGGTATTATTAAAGCCATTATTTTTATGGAACTAGGAATGTCTGGGTCATGGACATTCATACCTTCTATTGGCACAGAAATTATTGGATAACAACAGCAGAAAGGAACTAACATGCAAATTTATTAATGGCTGTGAAAATATTCTTGTCAGAATATTTTCAGGACTAAAGATGGCCTTTTTCTCTATCCTCAGTGCTACCTCAGCTTATCAATATGTTGGCCTGCATTTGCTGGGATGCCTAAATTGAGAGGGACAACATAACCTTGAGAGGGTCCTTCAGCATAATATCATTATTTTATTTTCCTTTTAAACCAGTAATCCCACTCAGTTGTAAATGCAACCCAACTAAGTCTTTAAAATCTGATAATTCCGATTCTAACCTCTCCATCATTGTTGTAGATATATGGAAGAGAGGAAATGTACTAACAAGGAGATGGTTACAGGTCTTAAAAGAGGAATAGAAAGTTTATCTCTTGGGAAGCAGGTATGGCTCAATCTATAGAGCTCCCGTTTACCATATGGGAGGCCCCGGGTTCGCTTCCTGGGGCCTCCTTGTGAGGGCAGGCCGGCCTGCGCAGCGTGGTGGGCTGATGCAGCAAGACCTCACAGCAAGGGGGAGATAAGCAGACACAGAAAAAATACACAGCAAAATGGACACAGCAAACACAAGCAGCAAGGGGGGGATAAATAAATAAATAAATAAATCTTTAAAAAAAAAAAAAAGAAAGTTTATCTCTTAATACATCCACTTAAACTAAACTTGAACTTTATAACTCAATGTTACATAACAAAATTTGGGTTGTTTTTCAGAATTCAAAAAAAGTGTTCCAGCAAGCACTTCTCTACCGACTATTTCACATAGCACGTAAAATATATTGGGGCTGGGTCCAGTAGTCTGTGTTTTTGCCATTGTGTATTTTTAGCAGTTTTGTATAGGATCTCTTTTGGTGTTAAATTGACAATTTAATACATTTGAGGAGCACTGTAGTATAATAAAGTATTTGACTGCTCTGGGAGGTAACATTTAAATCCTTGGAATTTCCCAAGTGATAGGAGTGTCTTTGTTATTCATGGTGGGCCCCTCAGACCAAACCTGATAGTTTATGCTAACAAAGTGTCTCATAGTGGACCCCTTGATAGTTTCTGCTAAGCAAATGTTTCAGCCTGGGAGCTGGCCATGCCAGAAAGCCCTCACATGTGATTGGGACTTTCAATCACATGATGTAATATCAGCTTGATTCCAAGGAGAGGCATGTGGACTAGAGATTGAATTTAAACACTTGGCCAATGATTTAATCAATTATACAGACATAATGAAACCTCAATAAAAACTCTGGACACTGAAGCTTGGGTGAGCTACTCTGACTGGCAACATTCTTTGAAAATTGTTACACTTTCATACAGGGAGGATAACCAGTCAGGAAAGTGATGGAAGTTTGCATTTGGAACCCTCCCAGATACACACTATGTGTTTCTTCCTCTTGTATCCTTGATTTGTATCCTTTTGCTATAATGAAACTGTATTTGTAAGTAAAGCACATACCTGAGTTCTGGGAGTCATTCTAGAGAATTATCAAACCGGGGGATAATGTGGGAACCCTCAAATTTGTAGCTAGTTGGTCAAATATGAGATTGGCTCTGGGGACCCCAAACTTGATGCTGGTATCAAAAGTGAGGGTACTCTTGGGACTGTTCCTTCTAACTTTGTAGTTGACCTTAACTCTTTGCAATTGTGAATTAGTGCTTATTTTGATTAATTTAACATTGTTTTATATGAATATTTAGGAAATGAAATTTATGTTTACTTCAAAATCCAACTCAATATGAGCCACATATAAAGATCTATTCATACTTTGACTATCTAATTTCATAAACTTATTGCCCATTATTACTCTCTGGAATGAGGCTCTCTAAAGCACCTCTAGCTTTTGTTTCCAAGCAAGAGTTATATTAATTATAGCCACTTCTTTGGTTGCATAATGACCCTTGGCCATTACTGAGATGAAGACCCTTAGGCATTATTGAGATGTGAGATGTATTTATAAGTTTTGTTAGTAAGTTATATCTTAGTTTTGAATTTTTTTCTGCCCTAAAGCAAATGCTATGATTATATATGTAAAATTGAGACTTGAGAATACGTGTATATGTGTGTGTGTGTGTGAGAGAGAGAGAGAGAGAAAGAGATTTTGATTCCTAGAGAAAGGGCAGAAATAAAATAAGATGCTGGATTAAAATTGCTTTTGGCAGTGGTTTCAGAGGTTCCATGAGGTAACAATAAAGAAAAAGAGAAAGTGTTCATGGCAGATAAAGAAACTACAACTTGCCATTGTCTTCATTATTTCAATATAATACCTTTTAAATAAAGTTATTTATCTGTGATTCAAAAGAAATACTTTGTCCAAACACAAACCATATTTAATATAAAATGTTTATGATGCTTAAATAAATCTCAGAGACTGTATTTAAAATATTTTCAACTGTCCACATATATTATTTTAGGTATTTATTGAATGTAGTTTTATTCGTAGTAGACATATTATAAGTTTTAAAGGCAGTATATTTATCAAATTGCAAACTGACATGCTCTGATATATACTGTAAAACTAATTACTGTATGGAATATCTGTAAACACCCCTAAATTATTAATACTTTAAAATAATGATTTGTGCTATATATAATGCTCCATATGTGCTCATCATAGCAACTTCTTTAGCTCTTCCCAATTGTGGCAGTTTGATATTATTGATGAATTCTAAAAAGAAGTACTGATTGTGTTTGTAAACTGGTCTGTTCCTCTGGGCATATTAAATTGTATTAGACTCAGAGGTTTCACTTTTATGTTATTAAATCAATATTAGGGCTTTTATTTGACCACATCATTAGGGCAACACAGTTTGAGTCCCCACCTACAGCTAGCTTACAGTTATGGTCTATATAAACAGATGCTCATTCAAAGACAGGGGAGTAAATACATGGAAAAGGAGAACACAGAGTTTAGTTTTGGACACTGGAGCCCTGGGGTAAGAACTGAGCCTTTCGCCTGGTAGTTTGCAGTTGAAGAGACCAGAGCCTTGAACACCTGAGAAAGCCCGGGAAGACATGAGCCCCAGGGAGAGAGATGAGCCTTATGCTAGCCTACAGCTGAGATCTTAAGTTATCTGGGACCACAGAGCCTTAGGAGGAAGAGGAAGACTGAATCCTCACAGAGACCAGCAGCTATCTTGCTCCAACACCAGACTTTGAGGGAAGTAAGTTATGCTTTATGGCCTTGTGACTGTAAGCTTCTACCCCATATAAATACCCTTTATAAAAGCCAACCGATTTCTGGTACCTTGCATCAGCACACCTTTGGCTGACTAATATACCAATAGAGAGGCAGATAAGAGGTTCATTGAGTTGTCCAAGGTCTCATAGCTACGGGAAGGCCAGACTGTAATCCTGACCTCTGAGGCCTACTTTTATGGCTCCTGTTACTACGTCACACAGTATAACTAAACATATATACTTCATAATATTTCACTGAATATCTATGAAGTGAGTGGCTTTATGGTGGGTCATGGGAACACAGGCTCAGGCACAACAGAAAATTTAGCCAAATGACTGCTTTACTACTTACACAACATAAAGGCTCCAAAGAGTAGGGGACGAGATCATATTGTGGCTGGTTCCCTGGGGAGGCCAACTGCTGTGGTCAGAGTAAGAGGGTGGCAGTTCCACACATCCTGTCTCAAGTCAGAGATGGGGGACACCTGTGCTGTCAGAGGACAGCATGTGTATGTGTGTGTGTATGTGTGTGCTCTTTCTATGCTCCAAGGGGAGAGGGCCTTGCTACTGAGCAAAAAGCATGGATCAAGCAACCTTTTTGCAGAGTTCCCACCCTGGCAAGCATCTGGGGCTGCTTGTTCCTGTTTTCAGGTCAAAGATAGGATTAGGCTGTTCCATTAGACCTAAAGTCTCCTCTGGGCTATGTATTGGAAACAAATTGAAACCTCTGCACACAAAGAAAAGGAGGAGGGGGTAAGTGAGGACTCGGGGATGGCTGCTGAGAGCGTCCCTGATTTCAACAGCAATATCATACAAAGTTATAAATACGTGACAAACCGTACTAACTAAAAGCCAATCAGTAAATCCACATGGGAAAATAGCCTTGCCTTCAGATATAAATGCACTGTAATGATTCATTCATTCAGAAAATATTTATTGAGCACCTATTATGTGTTAGTCACAATTGTAGGCATTAGAAATACTATAGAAACAAAACATATACACAAATCTCTGCCTCCTAGAGTTTATAGTCTAGTGGGGAAATCAAACCCAAGAAAAAGAAGTAAAATGTATAGTATGTTGGATAGATGTAAGTGATTTAACAATTTATAATAACACAAAAGGAAGGGAAGTATAAATGTTGTGGGAGGCTTAAATATTACAGAGTGACCAAGACCTTACTAAAAGGTGCATTTTGAATAAAAACCCAAAGGGAATAGTAACTATGTGGGTAACTTTGTACATAAGTCAGAGTGAAACCAGGGAAATGGAACCAGCAGGAGATGAATATTGAGATTTATTGCAAGGAATTGGTTTAGATAATTGTGGGAGTTGCAAGCTGTATGCAGAATGCCTTCTTCCTCTGAGAAGCTTCAGGTTCGCTCTTAAGTCATCTCAACTGATTGAGTCAGGCCCACGCAGTGTATATAGGATAATCTCCCTTACTTCAAGGTAACTGATTATGCATTTTTATCACTTCTATGAAATGCCTTCACAACAACACTTAGATTAGTGTTTGATTGACTAACTGGGAACTTTAATCAAGTCAAGTTAACACATATTATTGACCATTGTACTGGGGAAAGAAAATTCTAGGCAGAGAGAAGAGTCAGTGCCAAGGCCCTGAAGAAGCATGCCTAGTCTGTTACTGGAACAGCAAGAAGGTAAATGTAGCTAGGATGGAGTGAATGAGACAGAGAATGGTGCAAGAGGAAGCTAGAGTGATAACTAGCAAGTCAAATTTATGTAGGATCTTGTGAGTCATAGAAAGAATATGGCCTTATATTCTCAAGGTTAGACATTGCAAGGTACTGCACAGAACTGCGATTATCTGACTTATACTTTTTTAAATTTTTAATTTTTAAGGAAACTTTAAATTACATAAATATTACATAAAAAATATAGGGGATTCCATATGACCCAAACCCTCTCCCTTCCACAATTTCCCATATTCACAACAACCTTCATTAGTGTGCTATATTTGCTATGATTGATGAACACATATCGAAGCATTACTACTAACCATGGACTATAGTTTACATTACAGTTTACACTTTATTCCATACAATTTTGAAGGTTATGACAAAATATATAATGGCCTATATCCATCATTGCAATGTCATGTGGGACAATTCCAATGTCCCAAAAATGCCCCCATATAACACCTATTCTTCCTTCTCTCATCCCTTAGAACCTCAGGTAGCCACTTCATTTATATCAATGATAAATGTTCTTCCATTGTCAGAATAACAATGTCTATAATAGAATAAGTCTACTTTAGTCCATTGTTCATTCCCCAATCATGAGGATTTGGGATTGTGATGCCCACTCTGTTTCTAACTGAGAGGGGGCCTAGGTCCCACGGGGCAGATGGAAGGAACTATATTGCTTGCAGTTGCAGACACTCTTAGTTCCTTGGGATGGGTGTTTTCCATCATCATCTCCTTGTTAGTTGTCCTGGTTGAGTCCAGTGAACTGGAGAGTAGGTATTGCAACTCTGGTGACATTCAGGACTCAACTGGCAAATGAAGAGACCAAAGATTTAAGTCTCTAGGACATATATTTAACAAGTATAGTGCTAATTATAAGTTCAAATAAAAGGGGAAGAAGAGCCATGTATAGGGAAACTATAAATGAGTCTAAGTCTCTTACACTGTGGAGCATATATTCCAGCATAAGGCCCACTGACAAGGTGCTGAATTCCTGAGCTTATCTATCCTTTTACAGTGTGTGGATGTCTCTAGAGACCTCAGGAGCCTCACTGTTTGAGTCAATGAGATCTGTGAGATGTGCATAAGCATAACCTCTATACTTTATGTCATCACTCTGGCTACTCTGTTCATATTAGACTAAAGCTAGCAAGGGCAGAAGCAATTGAAGGCCATGCAATAATCTTTGGTGGAAGGGAGGGTGGTGTGGAGTTTTCATACTCTAGACTGCATTTTGACAGCAGTGCCATGCACATTTGCTGATGACTGAATGAAGAATATGAGAAAAGTGTAGAAAAAGAAATGACCACAAGATTTTTGGCTTGAGCAACTGAGATACAGGATAAACTTGTTGATGGATGGGTACTAAGAACTCAGTTTTGTATTTGTTGCAAGTTGGATGCCTATTTGATATGCAAATAAAGATGTCGAATTGATGTTTGGATATGTAGATTTGGAGTTCAGAGAATGGATACAAACTGAGATTAATCATCCTATAGATGGTATTTAAAGGCAATTAAGGCATTGATTTAGTTTTATTTTGGGGTTATTAGTTGCTCTTTTTCACCATTTCTAAAGTTTTCTTAACCTCTGAGTGGGTGATTAGGGACTTTTATACTCACAGTACTTTGAAACATTACATAACGTATAAAGAAACATAAAAACCACTCATGATTCCACCATTCAGTACTGAATAACAGTAACATTTTGGCATGATTCCTTCCAATTTTTCCTATGCATTTTGTTTGCTCAATTATTTGAAATTATAGAGTTTATAAAATATATAATCAATTTTTAGCTTCAAATTACATTTAAATATTATATTTAATGACTGAATTATAGTCCATTGCATCTAATAATTAACCATCTAGCTAAAGCTTTTCAGTTATCCTTTCTGACCTCCAGGTTATAAATATTGTAGAGATTATCATTTTAAGCATTATACTTTAATCACAATTTGATATTATCATAATAACATTGTATATAAACAGTTCCAATTTTCACCTACCCAATAATTGACAGAGGAGTTTGATAAAATAAATTTTATGGTATTTTTAATCTTAAATATTAGTTTATAAATAAAGACCAATATTTTAAACAGTGTTTTTAGTAATAAAAACACACACAGACCAGAAATGGTATATTGTCAATGAAAGGGAGTAATCTCTTTTCAGCAAACTTAGGCAATCGAAGGTGATTAGAACATCGTGTTTACTGCTGCAGGAAGATAGAGTATCTGTAATTTAGTTGACCTACTTCCTCAAAATAAATTAGAAAAGCTGCTTAAATATGTGTGTCACCTGAGATAGGGGAAGTGCTGTTTTGACGCTTTTTTTTTTTTTTAATCTTCCTATATCACGGAAAGAAAAGTTCTTGGACATCTCCAAACTTATGTTCCAAGGACATGCATTGAAGGCACAATTCTCAAAACACCAATTTCTAAGCTTTAACTTACCAAAGACTTCCATCCCTAGTGAACAATTTCCACTTTTACAAAATGGCAGAAAATGTCACATTTGACAACTCACAAAAATCTGTTTCACTCAAAAGGGGCTATTTGTGAAAGAAATTCATATACCTACTGAGGCCCACTGAAATCTAAAATGTGATTGAAAACAAACCTTCTTGACTTGCTTTAGACCTTTTTACTCTGTTGCCCTTTGGTTTTCTACATTATGATTGCTCTGGTTGTGCTGAATATTGTTTCCTTACTCTCTTAGCTGCTGGTTGCTGCCAGTTTGTTCCTTGCATAAAAGCACCCAGTCTGTAACATGTCATATTAAATTGGGAGCTCACCTAAGAAATTATTTTTGTTTCAAAATTCAAATTAATGTTTCAGATCCTTATTAGTAAGATGGCAATAGTGTACTCTCAGCAAACTATGGAACTGCTTTAATGATACTATTACTGAAAGAGTGTTGGATGAATAAAGGATTGCTTCTAAAATAATTTATTTCTTATAATCTACCCATAAAAAAGGGGCATGGCATTTCCTTGAAGAGATCAAAGTGCTGAATAAAAGCAAATGTAATAAGATTAATATGTAATTGAAAATAGAAATATACCAATCAAACTACAGTCTACAAAGTTAATTTACAGTAAATAAAAATAAAGCTGAAAATAAAAACTCATACATTTGAAATAAGCAATCATCATTATCAGCTATAAATTCAATGCTATAATTTTGTTCAGGAGAAAAGGAAATAGCCATGTTATATATTACATATATTGGTTCTCTTATTAGTCTATCTATCTCTGATGTTAATAATGTAATGTGGTTTAAAATGGGAAAGCTTCCAAAATTGTAATTCAGTTGATATGTGTGTGTAACCCATCTCAAACAATAAACTTGAACTAATTGCAAAATAGCTACACCAAATGTGAAAACAGGAAAGGAGCAAAATAAGTACAATTACCACAGCAACCAAGGAGGCACGCAGATGAATTGATCTTTTCTTGTGCTTGATTGACAATCACCTTGTGATATTAGTGAATTACAATTCATCTAGCAGATTATTATATAAGACCCATAATTTTTAGAACCCTTTAGCTGGGTTTTCCAAATTGATTTACTCTAAACAATTAGAACTTTTTTTTTTTTTCTCAGATAGGCTTGTGCCCTGTGAAAAGGCAGGTCTTCAATAGGAGAAAGCACTCTGGAGTTTATTAACAATGCTATTCAAAGCAAAGCAAGAAATGGTTAGATTAAAAGACGGAGTGATACAGAACCATAAACATGAAGATACAGAAGATTCTACAATTTGAATTCAATTTCTGAATCTGAGTGAATCCCTTACCTCACCAATAAATCATTTGCAAATGAGAGAATTGAAATTGACTTCTTATAAATTTCTTTGGTAATTCTGTGAAAACTGCCAGGATTTTCACCATTCAAATATCTAATTGTGGGGAAATTCTGGGAAAGATGGCAGTGTATGTAGCTCCAGGACTCAGTCTTTCCATGAAAATAACTATTAAATAGTCAGTAACTGTCTGAAACAACTATTGTGAAACTCAAGAGGCTAGAACACTGTAGAACATCCAGGGAAGAGCAGTAGAAGAAGTTGATAAATTAAAGTAAAGAACTGTAAATAGTTCTCCTCATGCTAAGGCTACTGGTCCCCATCCTCCACTCTTGCAATAGGTGGCCACAGAGTCCAGTCCCTGAACCGCTGTTGACAGAAAGGGACATAAAAATCCTCTTCCCTAAGTAAAGGCCAATCACTGACCATAGCTTTTGATGAACAAATTCGGATTGCTGCATCCCAGCTCTGAGGGCAGACATTGCTTCAGCCCTGTCCTGGACAAAAGCAATGGCAGCCACTGTTTCAACCTTCTTTGGACAGAGGCAGAAGCAGAGGCAGAGGCAGTGGAGATTTAGAGATGCAGAGCTTTCTTGGGGTTACAAGGGAAAGTTAGCTGAAAGGCTGAACTTCCTGAGCAGGCAACGAAAGCTTAGCTTTGGGGAGCTGTCAGAGAAATTGTTGGTGTCCTTTCTGACTCCTTCTACAGGGTACTTTGGAGCCATTCTGCACCCTCATCATGGGTCCCTGGCCCAGTTTTGACTGGAAAAGACTAAATTGGCAAGGTAATTCCAAGGGTGACCCAGGATTTTCCCTCAAGGCAAAAGCAGTGAGAGATAATGAAAGTAGTGTTAAAAAACAAACAAACAAACAAACAAAAAGGAACAACAACAAAAAAACACCTATCTGGGACTGTATAAAACAAAGGCCTGCTGGCTTCAGATACCCAGGAGAGGGAGGGAGTTCTTTCTCCTGGCAAACAGAGGTAATAGCCATACTCTTATAAACAGGAGAACTCCAAAGCAAATAACAAGCAAAAGCCCAGGACAAGACAAGTCCCCAGTAAGACAGGGAAATCCCTGCAAACTGCATTTGCCTTGGGCAGACCTTCCTGATAGAGAGGCTGAAGCTCAAGAAAATCTCTATCTCAGTTTGTAAGTCCCAGAGTTAACATTTTAAAATATTAAAATGTATAATTTGCAATAAAATAGTGAAAGACAAACAAAAAAACAGGAACTGATGAACCATCCAAAGGAAGAAGATAAAAATACAGAAAACACCAATGAAGAGGATGAGAATGTGGGCATACCAACCGAAGCCTTTTCACAAATGAGCTTAAGGGCATAAAGGAAAGTACAGAAAAAGAACTACAGGATATCAGGAAACCAATGGGTAAACAATATGAGACTTTAACTAAAGAGATAGAAATTTTAAAAAGGAACTCTTGGAGTTGAAAACCACAATAACCGAAATGAAAAATGACCAGGTGGGATTCAATAGCATACTGAAGCTGGCAGAAGAATCAGTGAACTTGAAGACAACACACTTGAAATGAATCAAGCTGAGGAGTAGGAGAAGAAAAAGAAATATTAAAAGTGAAAATAGCTTTAGACAGCTATGGAACACCATCAAGTTTACCAATATACATGTTATGGGAGTCTAAGAAAGAGATTAAGTAGAGAAAGGGGCAGAAGGAATAGTCTAAGAAATAATGAAAGAGAACTTCACAAACTTAGCCAAAATTCTGAATATGCATATCCAAGAAGCTCAATGAATACCAAACAGGATAAACATGAAAGTATACAACCTGTGATATACTGATTACACTATCAAATGCAAAGGACAAGGAGAGAGTTCTGAAAGCTGCAAGAAAGAAGCAATTTGTTACATACAAGTTCATTCCAATAAGATTGAGTGTGATTTCTCATCAGAAACCAAGGAGGCAAGAAGGCAATGGGTTGAGATACTCAAAATGTTGAAGGAAATCACTACTAGCCAAGAATTTTATATCTGGCAAGACTATCTTTAAAAGATGAGGGTGGAAAGTGTGTAGCTCAGTGGTTGTGCACCTGCTTCCCATGTATGAGGTCCCAGGTTCATTCCCTGGTAACCCCTAAAAAAAATGAGGGGGTCATTAAGACATTCTTTGTTAATCAAAATCTGAGGGAGTAAATCACTACTAGACCTGCCAGACATTCAAGGCTAAAGGGAATTCTTTAGACTGAAACAAAAGGACACTAGACTGTGTTTCAAAGCAGCATAAAGAAATTAAGTACTGAGATAAAAGTAACCATCTGGGTAATTATAAGTATCGGTATTATTGTATTGTACTGTTTGGTTGGTAACTCCACTTCTTACTTCCTACAGGTGCTAAAATGCAAATGCATAAAAAGTAGTTGCAAATGGAGGATTTTGAACATACAATGTACAAAGATACAAGTGGTAACAAGTACAAAAGGTTGTGGAGGGACAGAGAGGTATAGGAAAATTATATGTGCATGCTATTAAAGTTAAGTTGGTATCAAACCAGATATAATTGTTATATATTTAGGACGTTAAATTTTAACTTTATGGTAACCACAAGGAAAACAGATGAAACATATATCTAGATAGAAATGAGAAAACACTAAATTTGGTACAAAACAAGAAAGCAAATAAATATAAAAACAGGCTTTCACAGAAGTGAGGGACAAAAACGAGGTATAAGACAAAGGCTAAATAGCAAAATGGGAATACCAGTAGTGACTTTAAATGGATTAAACTCTCAGTTAAAAGGCAGAGATTGGCAGAATGGATGAAAAAGCATGACTTAACTACATGTTGTCTGCAAGACATTCAACTTAAATTCAAAGATACATGTAGGTTGACAGTGAAAGGATGGAAAAAAATATACAATGCAAGTAGTAATCAAAAGAGAGCTGGGTTGGCTATGCTAATATTGGATAAAATAGATTTTAAGTAAAAAGCAGTTACAAGGGACAAATATGATCATTACATTCTGATAAAGGGGGTAATTCAATAGGAAGATGTAACAATTATAAATATATATGTACCTAACAGTACAGCCAAAAATATATGATGCTAATACTGACAGATCTGAGGGCAGAAATTGATGGTTCTACATTAATAGTAGTTGACTTTAACACACCATTCTCAATAATGGATAGAACATCTAGTCAGAAGATAAGTAAGTGTATTAGTCAGGCAAAAGGGTGCTGATGCAAAGTACCAGAAATCTGTTGAATTTTATAAAGAGTATTTATTTGGTGTTTTCACAGTTACCAGGCCATAAACATAAGTTACTTCCCTCACCAAAGTCTGTTGCCACATGTTGGAGCAAGATGGCTGTAGATGTCTGCAAGGGTTCAGGCTCCCTCATCCTCTCTTGGGTCCATGGTCCCAGCTTCTTCCAATATCAGCAGTAGGCTGGAATAAGTCTTGTTTCTCTCCCAGGGCTTATTCATCTCTGGGCTCAGCTGCTCTGTTTTCTCCACAAGGTCAGCTGTAGACTATCAGGCAAACAGGTCCTCTCTCTTCCCAGGGCCTCTGCCGTGTCTGCTTCTCTGTGTGTTTACTTCCCAGGACTCCAGCTCAAAACTCCCACTAACTCCTGTTCCTTGTCTTTCTCTGTGAGTCCCTGCCCACCAAGGTGATGGGGACTCAACGTTCTACTGACACTGACATGGCCCGATCAAAGACTTAATCATGATTTAATAAAGTAAGAGTGAAACCTCTGAATCCAATATAATCTAATCTGACCAGAAGAAAAGACCAGTTCACAAACATAATCCAATATCTATTTTTGGAATTCATAAATAATGCCAAACTGGTACAGTAATGAAGTACAAGAATTTAATAATACACTAAACAAATAAGACCTAACAGACATATATAGAACATTGCACCCAAGGAAAAGAGAATACACATTCTTCTGGAATGCACATAGATCATTTTCCAGGATAAACCATATGTTGGGTCATAAAACAAGTCTAAATAAATTAAGAAATATTGAAATCATATGATGTATATTCTTTGACCAAAATGAGTTGAAGGTATAAATCAATAATAGGGAAAAAGGGAAAATTCACATGTATGTGGAAATTAAACAGCATACTCTTAAACAACAAAAGAGGAAATTAGAAGCAACATTAGGAAACATCTTGAGGTGAATGAAAATGAAAATATATCATATCACAGCTTATGGGATGCAGCAAAGGCAGCACTGAGAGGGAAATTTATAGCTTTAAATATTTACATTAAAAAAGAAGAAACACTTAACATCAGAAACCTAACCTCAAAGTTGGAAGAACTAGAAAAAGAAAAGTAAACTAAATAAAAAACAAGCAGAAGTAAGGAAATAAAAAAGATTAGAGCAGAGATAAAGGGGAAAAAAGAGAGAGTATCAAAAACAAGCAAATAAATTTGGTTCTTTCCAAAGATCAACAAAATAGACAAAACTTTAGCTAGACTGACAAAGAATTAAACAGAGAGGAGACAAATAAAGAAAATCACAAGGGAAAGGGGGGACATTAGTGCTGACCCCACTGAAATAAAAAGAATGATAAGTGGATACTATGAACAACTATATGACAATAAATTAGATAACCGAGATTAATAGACAAATACATAGAATAACACAAACTACCTACATTGACTCAAGAAGAAATAGAACATCTCAAAAAATGAATACAAGTAAAGAAATTGAATTAGTAATCATAAAACTCTCAACGAAGAAAAGCCCAAGACTGGATGGCTTCACAGGGCAATTCTATAAACATTCCAAGACTCAATTTGAATTCTCTTCAACTCATCCAAAAAATTGAATAGGAAGAAACACTCTAGCTCATTCTATGAGGCTGTATTAGTCAGGGATCTCTAGGGAAACAAAACCAATGGGATATATGTAAATAGTAGGAAATTTTATAAAATTGTTTCACGTGACAGTGGGGATGCACATGTTCAAATTCTGTAGGGCAGGATGCAAGCCAGAGATTCAGATGAAAGTCCTTTTTGCATTACCTAGGAGAGGCTGTCTATATGAAGCAGAGATGGGGATTCTCCCACTGAATGCTGAAATCACTTTTCATTTTAAGTCCTTCAACTGTTTGGGTGATATGTCACTAATTATTCATGGAAATCTCAGGTGACTGTAGATATAATCAGCCATATATGCAATCAACTCACCAATGATTAAAGTCCATGGAGTGCCATTGTATTACAATTAGCCCAGTGCTTGCCTGACGTAACAACTGAGCAACATTATCTGGCAGAGTTGACATGTTACCCTAACCATCACAATCCACCCCTTGTCAACTTGGCAGCAATACACATCACCTTAAACCATACATAACCTTTAAATAAAAATTATAGCATATATATATATATATATATATATAATTATATATATATATATAATTCTGCCTAACAATACTCAACTTTCCTGCATATAACCAGAAATTCACTAAATCCCTTCAGAATAGGGTACAATTCCTTGGGTAATGTTCACTCTTAAATGTGACATCCCTAAATACTATGACATGAAACTAATAGAACTTTTTTCCCATGATAAAGGGAAAGGATAGGGAAGAAAACAAAGATATTCATTTTATGTACATATGCAAATATACTAATAACCAAACAAGGAAGAAATATTCATGACCATTACAGTCTTTGTTTCTATAACTGGTCACATGGTCAAAGTTGGTATTTAGCACTACCTTCTTCCACTATACCTTCCATGTTCCCTTTACCCTCAGCAAGCACCTCAGCTGGCCATGGTTCTTTGCCTGGTGAGGTGACCCAAATTTCATTCCTGAATTTTCTGGACCATTGTTAGTCCTGCCAAAATTGGGTTGTTGCAATTTTCCATTGGCTTTAATCACGGGGAATGGTGGTACAAAGAGATGCCCCAGGAAATTTCCTGTATTCCAGGCAAACTCTTCTTTACCTCCATTGTGTAGTTTCAGTACTATTTCCCTTTGATAGCCAGGATCAGTCACCCTAGCCAGTACAGTAATTCCTTTCTTTGACTGTTCAGAGGCATAAGGAGCCCAAAGTGGCCAGAAGGCAATCTTAATTTCTACTTCAAGGTAATTGTTGTTGTGTTCTCTGGTGGAAGTACTCCTCCTTTTGGAACTAAAGCCTATGGACCAGGGAAACTTAAGTTTGCGGGGACAGGAAGCAAATATTTTCCTAGTGGCTCACTAAGGGTAATAGTGAGTAGTACCACTCCCACTTCCACCCCTTGATTCTTGGACCCATGAATCCTGGCTATGGGAGAAACAGCACCACAGAGTGGATGCTGATTTAGAGTATACACAGCTACCTAAAGAACATTGCTCCAGCCCTGCGAGGTATCACCACCTAGTTGGCACTATAATTGAATCTTCAAAAGGCCACGCCACCATTCTATCAATCCAGCTGCTTCAGGATATTGGGGAACATGGTAGGACCAGTAAATTCCATGAGCATGTGCCCATTCCCATACATCATTTGCTGTGAAGTGATTTCCTTGATCAGAAGCAATGCTGTAGGGAATACCATGGCAGTGGATAAGACATTCAGTAAGCCCACAAATGATAGTTTTTGGAAGAAGCATTGCATGCAGGGAAGGCAAACACATCCAAAGTGTCTATTCCAGCTGTTGGAACAAATCACTGCACCTGCAATGATAGAAGTGGTCCAATGTAATCAACCTGCACAAAGTAACAGGCTGATCACCTTGGGAAATGGTGCTATAGTGGGGGCTTAGTGGGGGCCTCTGCTGCTGGCAGATTGGGCACTCAGCAGTGGCTGTAGCCAAGTTGGCCTTGGTGAGGGGAAGTCCATGTTGCTGAGCCCATATATGACCTCCATCCCTCCCATGATGAGCATTTTGTTTATGAGTCTATTGAGAAATGACATCAGTGGCTTGGAAAAGAAGCTGAGTGCTATTCACAGACTGGGTCATCTTATCCACTTGATTATTAAAATCTTCCTTTGCTGAAGTCACCCTCTAGTGAGCATTCACATGGGACACACATATTTTTATGTTTTTTTGCCCACTCAGAAAAGTTATACAACTCTTCCTTAGACCTCTTTGTCACCAATTTTTCAATCATGTTCCTTCCAAGTACCTGACCATCCAGCCAAACAACTGGCAACAACCCATGAATCAGTGTACAAATTAGCAACAGCCCATGAGTCAGTGTACAAATGCACTTCTGGCCATTTATCCTTCCAAGCAAAATGAACAACCAGGTGCAATGCTTGATGTTCTTCTGCCCACTGGGCAGAATTTCCTTCACCATTGTCCTTCAGAGCCATTCCAGAAAGGGGCTGCAGTGCTGCAGCTGTCCACTCTTGGGTGGTACCTTCATATTGTGCAGAACCATCTGTAAACCAAGTCCATGTTTTCTCTTCCTCAGTCAACTGATTGTAAGGAACTCTCCAAGAAGCCACAGCTGTGGGCTGGGAAAGAGAAGATAATGTGGTAGGAGTGGTGACCAAGGGCATTTGGGCCACTTCCTTATGTAACTTACTTGTGCCTTCAAGACCTGCTCAAGCTCAATCTAGTATACACCACTTACACTTTATGACGGAGTGTTGCTCTGTACGCTCAACTTTGTGGTTTGGTGTTTCAGACAATACCTGGCTCATAATAGGCATTTCAGGTCTCATGGTAACTTGGTGGACCATGGTTAAGTGTTCAGTCTCTAGTAAGGCCCAGTAGCAAGCCAAAAGTTGTTTCTCAAAAGGAGCATAGTTATCTGCAGAGGATGGCAGGGCTGTGCTCCAAAATCCTAAGGGTCTGCATTGTGATTCTCCTATGGGGACTGCCAAAAGCTCCAGATGGCATCTCTATTTGCCACTGACATTTCCAGCACCATTGGATCTGCTGAATCATATGGCCCAAGTGGCAGTACAGCTTGCACAGCTGCCTGCACCTGTCACAGAGCCTTCTCTTGTTCTGGTCCCCACTTAAAACTAGCAGCTTTTCTGGTCACTCAGAAAATGGGTTAGAGTAGCATACCCAAATGAGGACTCTGTTGTCTCTAAAACCCAAAGATTCTAACTAAGCATTGTGCCTCTTTTTTGGTCACAGGAGGGGCCAGATCCAACAGCTTATCCTTCATGTTAGAAGGGATATCTTGACTTGCCTGACATCACTGGACATCTAGAAATTTCACCGAGGTGGAAGGCTCCTGCATTTTTGTTGGATTTAACTCCTGTCCTCACTCATGCAAATGCCTTACAAATAAGACTAAGGTAATTGCTACTTCTTTCTCAGTAGGTCCATTCAGCATGGTATCATCAATATAATGGACCAGTGTGATGTCTTGTGGGAGGGAGAGACAATCAAGGTCCCTGCAGACAATATTATTACATAAGGCTGGAGAGTTGATATACCCCTGAGGGAGGACAGTAAAGGTATATGTCAGGCCTTTTCAGCTGAAAGCAAACTGTTTCTAGTATTCCTTACTAAAGGCAATTGAGAAAAAAAGCATTTGTTAGATCAATAACAGCATACCAGGTTCCAAGGGATGTGTTGATTTGCTCAAGCAATAATATGACATCTGGAACAGTAGCTGTAAATGGAGTCACGACCTGGTTAAGTTTATTATAATCCACTCTCATCCTCTGAGATCCATTTGTTTTCTGCACAGGTCAAAGAGGAGAGTTGAATGGGAATGTGGTGGGAATCTTCATCATCATCCTTCAGATCCTTGATGATGTCACTAATCTCTGCAATCTCTCCAGGAATATGGTATTGCTTTTGATTTACTATATTGCTATGGTGGGGCAGTTCTATTGGCTTCCACTTGGCCTTTCCTACCATAATAGCCTTCACTCCACATGTCAGGGGTCCAATGTGGGGATTCTGCCTGTTGCTGAGTATGTCAATTCCAATTATGCATTCTGGAACTGGAGAAATAACTAGAGCATGGGTCTGGAGACCCACTATACTCTCTGTGAAGTGAACGTGAGCTAAAACTCCATTGATCACCTGAACTCCATAAGCTCCTACTCTGACTGGTAGACCACAGTGATGTTTAGGTTCTACTGGAATAAATGTTACTCCTGGGCAAGTGTCTAATAACCCCAAAATGTGTGATAATTTCCTTTTCCCCAATGTATGGTTACCCTGATAAAAGGCACTAGGTCTCTTTGGGGAAATCTGGGAGGAAGATAAACAAAATAAATTTTGGGGAATGTAACAGGATTCTTCCCAGAGAGTACCTGGCCGTTTCTTCATTCAAGGGTCTCTGAGTCTGTAAACTGCCTCAAGTCTGGGAATTGATTAAGGAACCGTGATTCTCTTTTTCTGTAATTCAAATTAGGGCTTTTTTCACTTGACCTAGAACACTTCTGTTTACACAGATCAAGTGAAAATTTAGTAGCATGGCCATCTATTTTACTTCTAGGTACCCCATGATCTTTTAGCCAGCACCATAGGTCTATGCAACTCAGACTCTTGCTTGCAGCTTTGAATCTGCCTTTCATTGTGGTAGCCAAGTCCACTTTGTCTTTGGTGATTAAGTGCTGCTACTTGGCTTCTGTCAGTCCAGGATCTAATCAAACTTATAATGTTTAAGGATTCAAATTCCATGAAAGCAGTTCCCACTGTAATATCTGACCTATAGAGAAGAGCAACCATAGAGCTGTTCAGAGAAGGTGGAGTTAGTCTCACAGATTTATTCTTCACATTCATGGTGAAATGTGTGTCTTCTGGACATTCCTAGGGTGGATGGGCAGGTCTTAAATGGTAAATCCATTCTATCATGCCAATCTATTTAAGCCTTTAGAGTCCCTCTTCTTTAGTATACCAGGGTAAATTGGGCATCTTGACCTTACCAACATTGTAAGGCATCTCTTGGTCCATATTTCAGTAAGCCACCCAAACAAACTGTTATAATCCTTTTTACCCCTGGAGCTATAACACTGAATCCAGAATTTCTGCTTAGTTGGCCTATATCAATAAATTAAGCTTGATCCAAATTTATATTCCTTCCACAATTATCTCATACCTTTAATATGGATACATATTCCTATGAGTTCTGTCTATATAAATTGGAAAACTCATCAATTCTTTTACAGTATACCATACTTCCTAATGGGTCACACTTTGTATTTCACCTTTGAGTGCTGTGTTATTTTAGTCTAGTTAAAGGTCTGGAAGAGAAGAGAGGTAGTGGGGGTAGGTAAGAAAGTACCTTGTAAGCCAATTACCTCAGGGCATTCCTATTAAGTTTCATCTGATGAGACATGATTAATCTCTTAATCAGGTGGGGATTGGATGAGAGACTCCTCAGGGCAGGGTCAAGATTGGGTGGTGGTTTTCTCAGGCCAGGAGGGAAGTTGATGTCCTTGGGGAAGGCTGGAGATTGGGTAGCACATGCTTGATGGTGGGTGGTATTCTCCTCAAGGTGGATAGGACTTAGGGACTCCTTGGGGCAGGCTAGAGGTTGGGTTATGCAAGCTCATATTAGATGTTTTACTCAGGGAAGATCATTACAGGTTTACCTGGTAAAGTCTCAGCAGAATTTAGGGTTTCAATGTCCCACTGCCATCATCAACTCATAAATTTCCAACTCAATCTTCAGGGTTTCACTCCTTTCCAATCATTGCCCTCACTTTAACAGCAAGATCCTACAATGTTGAAATTTTAGTTTCCATTGTAACTCTGCAACTCATACAATGAGACTCTGAGTCTGGTTTTCAGAGATCTCAAGTCTGTGGCTGCATGAAACAAGATCTTCTTTTAGAGCACACATAGAAACTTTTACATCATTCATCAGGCACTTAAATTGCAAATTTGAAGCCTTCAGTTCATCCCTTTCTTTTATTAATCGTATCCAGCATATTTAGAAACAAACAGCCAACATCATTGTACCTTTTAACTACTCTGTTAAGGTCTTAAAAACATTCTGACCCAGAACTTTGCCTACTATAAATGTGGAAGTAATCATATCAGTGGTGATATTTTGTGTATGTCTATTGCCAACTCATGCCATGAGATGTCAGTGGCCTCTTGATTATTGGAAAAGGAGTCATTAGTGCCTGTAAATCTAATCAGAGTAGAGAACCAATTGCAAAAATTCTAAAACCAATTCATAAAAAAATATTTTTAAGATTCTCTTTTCCAAAAACCACCCCTAGTAACATGTTGTATTAGTCAGGGTTATCTTCGGAAACAGAACTGACAGAAGATATCTGTAAATAGTATGAGTTTTTATAAAATTGTTTCACATGACTGTGGGGATGCACAAGTCCAAATTCTGCAGGGCAAGCTGAAAGCCATGGTCTCAGATGAAAGTCTTCATTGAATCCCCCAGGAGACACTGGCTATCTGAAGTAGAGACAGGGATTCTCCCACTGAATGCTGAAATCATTTCGCCTTTTAAGGCCTTCAACTGATTGTATGATATGTCACTGATTGTTGATGAAAATTGCCTCAGTTGATTCAGTTGATTGTAGATGTAATCAGTCATATATGCAGGCAGCTCACTGGTGATTAAAGTCCATGAAGCATTACAATTAGTGTAGTGCTTGCTTGACCAAACAACTGGGCATCATTTCCTGGCTGTTGAGTTTAATGAGTTAACACATTAGCTTAACAATCAGAGAGGCCAACATCACTCTTATACCAAAGCCAGATTACTTAAGACCAATATCTTTTAGGAATATTGATGTAAAAATATTCAGCAAAATATTAGCAAACCGAATTCAACAGCATATTAAAATAATTATACACCATGATAATGAGGGATTTATCCCTGGTGTTTTAGTTTTCTGAAGCACTGCCAATGCAAAGTACAAGAAATAGGTTTGGCTTTTATAAAGGGGATTTATTTGGGGCAATAGCTTATAGTTCCAAGACCATGAAAATATTCAGACCAAGGAACTAAAATTGTGTTTTCCCATCAAAGTCAGCTGCCTTGTGGGGAAGCAAGATGGCTTCCACTCTCTGCTGAGGTCTCTGCCTTCCACTCCAGAATATACTATCATCTCCTGGAGCTCAACTGTGGGCAACTAGGCATAACACTTGTCTTTTTCTATGCCTCCTCTGTCAGTCTCAGGTGCTCCACTTTCTTCCTTAGTTCAGGTGTAAGCTATCAGGCATATGGCTCATTTCTCCCAGGACCTCAGCTCTTTGTTGGGACTTCTCTCCTGTCAGCTCAGCTGTGTGAAAAAAGAGTCCTTTCTCTCATTGCAGGATTCAATATGGTGGCTTCTGTATCTGTCTGTCTATATTTATATCAGACCCAGCCAAAGTGCAGAGACCCAAGTTGGCTCATGCCTCACTAATTTAGTCAAATCAAAAGCCCTATTTGATAAAAGCCTTATCATATAATCTGATAAAAGGACCACAACTGAATTTAATGCAATCAAAGGGTATCATACCCACAGGAATAGATTAATTCAAAGACATAATCTTTCTTTATTTGGGATTCATAAAATAATCTCAAACTGCTACACCTGGTATGCAGGGTTGGTTCAACATAATGTAATAATATACCACATTAACAGAATGAAAGAAAGAAAAAACCACCTGATCATCTCAATTGATGTAGAAGAGACATTTGACAAAATACAACACCCAAAATGTATATATAAAAAGCCCACAGCTAACGTTCTACTTAATGGTGAGAGACAAAAAGCTTTCCCTCTAAATTGAGGAAAAAGAAAAGGATGCTCACTGTCACCACTTCTATTCAAGATTGTACTAGAAGTTTTGCCAAAGCAATTAGGTAAGAAAAATAAATAAAAATCATCCAAATTGGAAAGGAAGAAGTAAAAATTTCCCTATTTTCAGATGATATGATCTTATATACAGAAAATCCTGAAAAATTCACAACAAAGATTCTGAAACTAATCAATGAATCAAAGTGACAGGGCACAAAAGCAACATGCAAAAATCAGTAGTGTTTCTTATGTACAAGCAATGAACAAGAAGAAATCAGAAAAAAATTCCATTCACAATGACATGTAAAAGAATCAAATATTTGGAATAAGTCTCATTGTATTAGTCAGCCAAAGGGGTGCTAATGCGAAATACCAGAAATAGGTTGGCCTTTATAAAGGGTATTTATTTGAGGTAAAAGTCCACAGTTACCAGGCCATAAAGTGTAAGTTTCTTCCCTCACCAAAGTCCATTGCCACGGGTTGGAGCAAGACAGCTGCCGAAGTTTGCCAGGGTTCAGGCTTCTTGGGTTCCTCTCTTCCTGGGGCAACATTTCTCACCAGACTTAGCTCCTCTGTTTCCTCCACAAGGTCAGCTATAGACTATCAGGCGAACAGCTCACTTCTCTTCTAATGGGGCCTTCTCTCCAACATCAAAACTCCAACATCAAAACTGCAACTCAAAAACTGCTCCTTCTGTCTTTTGCCTTGCCTTTTATATTTGATTCCCCCACCCACCA